>VZRN01001099.1:458229-484406 GCA_013397935.1 Dasyornis broadbenti | reverse complement strand
GAAGGTAAGGGAAGGGAAGGGAAGGGAAGGGAAGGGAAGGGAAGGGAAGGGAAGGGAAAGGGCATGCAGAATGAAATCCCTTGTCTAAACTCATTTGCTTAATGGAGCAACTAGAAGCTAATCTGAAAATTTCTAGCAATCAAGTGTCTGACTTTACAGAAAAGAGCAGCTCTAGCCACTGATAGGATTTTAACTTCCAGTGATATACCACATAATATTTGCATTGTCTGCTTGTCTCATATAAAACTTCCCCCATGTTAGTGAAAGAGATGATGAGGTAAGGAGTTTGGTTCTTTATGCACAACCAAAAAGAAGAATGAAAAATTAGTTTTCAAATATATGCTTTAATACAAATTCCTGGATAAATGGCTCTTAGAGTATGGTATATCTGCTGCCTTTTTTTTTTTTTTTTTTTTTTTTTTTTTTTTTTTTTTTTTTGGATAAGGACAGAAGTGGTGTATGATGGTCTTTATGGTCTTTTTTAAAACAGAAATCTAACCATAAAAGCTCAGATTGATCTAGGATTTACAGAATCTGGAAACAAAGCTGGCAGAATACAGAAAACACAATGCAGTTAGAGTGTCATCTAATTAGACTACTTTACCTTCCTCTGTTTACAGATGGAAAGTCAGGAGGCAAAAAAGTTGCTATATTTAAAACTTATATTTCCCCTTGGGAACGAGCGATGGGTATCAGCCCTGAGGACAAAAGTCAGTTCTCCACGGACTTACTGTCATACAGTCCCAAAGCTGATTTCCCCCATTACAAGTCTTTTAACCGGTAAGTCTTCTTAGATATTCAATGCAGTTTATTTAGCAAGAGGATGAACAATAACTCTGACCATAGCCCTCCTGTCTTGTGCACAGTCATTTTGCTTAGCACAGTCTCCTGTGGATGAAATGTTTGGAAGACTACAAAGACAAAATACATTAAGAGCTAGAGATTTTAATTCAGATTATGGACAGAAAACCTATGCAGTTGGATAAGAGGACTTTAATCCTATTTCCCTTTCTTTCTCTTCCCATTTGACCAGCAGATTTGGCCTGCCACTGTTTTTATTGCAACCTTTTAAAGTTCAAGGGGTCAGGAAAAATACTTAAGATCAGCAGCCACATCCTTCACAGCACTTCATATATGAATCAGGATGTTGCTGCTATATCCGATAAGAACTGAAAGTTTTACAAATATTTCTAGGGCAGCAACAATTTTTTGTTAACCTCTCTGTACAATTTTGCCACACACCTCCGTAGCTTCAGGACATCAGTACTGAGGATAAGCACACATCCCACTCATTTCAATAATGCAGCCTCTGCCTGCTACATATGCAGAGTACTAACAGGTGTGAAAGGTTTATGTTTTGATGGAGATTGATGCAACAAGGGTGAAGGAAATGCACAGCAGCATAAGTGTGTGTTTACATCATTTTAGTATATGAGCAATGGATACATCATGAAGAATTTGTTGGCCAGCCAGCTGCAACAGTAGCAAAATTTAGAATCTTGATAACTTTGACTATTTACTTTATATATCCCGTTGTTTACCTATGCTCCATTTGCTAACTTCATGTATTCCCCTATGCCAGGACTGCCATGCCTTATGGGGGTTATGAAAAAGCAGCCAAACGGATGACCTTCAAAGTGCCTCAGTTTGATATCTGCCCTTTGCTCCCAGAATCTCTCATGATATATAACCAAAATTTCAGCAAAAGACCCTCCTTCAACAGAACTCCAATACCTTGGATGCCTTCAGGAGACTTCTCAGAGTACCCTACTGCGGTCAATGTGCCAATGAGTGGTGAAACAGAAGAGCTGTAAATCTCCGCTGCCAAAACCTTCCGTTTTTCTCTGCCCTTTCTATTTGCAAGTTGATAGTAGGGAGCAGAAAAGTGCAACTCTAGTTCTGTCAGCCCTTCCTTTCTTTTGCCCTTAGCCAAAACGAGTTCCTAGCAGGTTCTAAACTTCTCTTCACTGTGTTGTTAATCTATATCAGACACAGTTTGAGGAAAGGGCCATAAGAGGCAAAGACTTAGGAAGTGTTTTTCTGTTTAGCAATACTAAATGCTGCCTGATTGATAATAAACCTGTTTTGTCATATATTAACAAAAAATAAAACACCAAGATAAAAAATAGCCTTTGTGTTTTCTACTTAAAAAATGCTGCTGCATGAATTTGAGGATTAGCAGTAACAAGAGTTTCAATCTTACAACTAGACTATTAGGCTGGGAAGAAAGATCAGGGACTGACAGGGATGGTCATAAGAGTTATGTACATCCAGGTGGCTTGGATAAATACTGCCAAAGTGATGGGGAAGAATGACGACTTTGAGAGGAAATTAGAACAGCATCAGAGATGAAATAGCAGGTCAGCTTGTCAGCAAAACAAACAGCCTAAAGTATCTGGCTGTCAACTAAGATTCCCCAATTCTCCAGAGAATAAACTAGGTGACAGCTTAAGCAGTTTTTTGGTTGTTTCTTTTTTTTCACAGGGACCATAAAGCCAATAGATTGGGACAGAACAAAGGCACACCCAAGTGAGATGGCTTGCCCATAGTTACAGAGCAAGAAAAGAAATTATTTAATAACAACACAGCCAATATGACACCTACCACAGTGCATTACTTAATCAAATACACACCATCAAAGTCTATTCCATTTCTTGCGACAGTTTGAGCAATGCCACATGAATACGAAGAAAGGCAGGCACTGTGGAAAACCACTAAAGAAGTCCCACATGGAGACTGGTTTGGAATTCTGTTCTGGTGCCTCAACATTTCCTCCCATAAGCAGGGCTGAACAGTTTATTCATAGGAACAGCTTCCACTGAAGTACTTTTAATTTAGGAGCTTTTCCTCCTTTCTTGCAGTCGTGTATTTAATTTTTATTTTGTTGGGATAGTTATGTATTTACTTATTTATTACCTATATTTATTATACGCCTCTATAAGGCTGACACACCTCTATATGGCTACTGACAGGTCTACTGTGAGATATCTTTAAAATTATGCTAATAATAACAAGCTACAGAAGTAATTAATGAGTAGTTTCCTAACCCTTCTTCTGCAATGGCTAAAGAATATTTATTATATATCCTATTAAATTAGTAAGAAGTATCCATAACTCAGTTCAGTCACTAAACTTAAAAATATTAAGGTGGTACTTTGATCTGAAGAACATTTCAACTAAAATGAAAAGGCTTTGAGCTCTGTTTGGAGATAAGGTTGCTGTGTTTTCTAATATTTTAAATCAATCTAGCTTTTTAACTGTATTGTATTTAAGGAGGATGGATTTCTTTTCCAGTTCAGAAGTATTCTAAATATAATACAAAAAGCCAGTCCACAATGAGAAGGCCAGAAATTCAGAAAGTCAGTGGAAATTTCAGAGAAAACTAGGTGATATTAAACAAAATATTCTCCCACTAAATAAGCCATTTATTGCTGCCCCTCTTCTGACACAGATTTTAGACTCCTGCAATATGGAATTCCATGATTTTTTTTTTTTAAGGTGAAATACATTATGCTTTCATGGTAAATATGTCAGGAATAGCAGAAACAAGATAGTTTGGTAGTTTGATATCATGGTCTATTTTCAGTAGCAGGTGTTCCAGATCAGTTAAGGCCAGTTAAGGAATGCCACGGTGCAGGGAGGGCTGGCTGCTCTGAGGAGGGGTTGGCCCCAGGCAAGCATAGCACAGGTCTCAGGTCCACCCAGAAGACAAGAGTGCAGGCCAGCACCTCTACAACCTCACTCAGACAAGGACCCCAGGACCAGGTCTGAGTTTAAAAGGGATTTCTGGGCCATAAGTGGGGTGAAGGCCCCAGATGAAGTTAGTCAGGCCAAGGAAGAGCTGCACAGAGGGTACACACAGGACAATGACAGCAAAATGTTTGGGAATTCCAGTAGAATCACAACAACCACTTGAGTTCTACAGTATCATAGAAAAAAAAACACCTAATAAAATGCAGAGACAGGTAAGGAATACATGCAGAGATGGCAGAGTGCTCTCTGGTGGCATAGTTTCAAAGCTCCCAGGTACAAGGAAGGCAGCATGGTCCTGCAGGTAGTGAAGGGGCTGGGGATACACCCAAAGCTCTCTGCGGTTCACAATACAGTGTTGGACAAGGGGTTTTGTCGACACACTCCATTAACCCAAACCCTAAATGGGGATAAAAGCTGCAATGTCTTTGGAATTAGTTTTATATCACCGCAAATTATTAATAATATTGCTACAATTCACACTTGTAAGCTGAAACGTTCCCTCAGTTTTGGTGCATTTGCTTAATGAGGCATATAGCTCTTCTTTTGCCAGTACACTTTCAATCTCAAATCCTGTCAAGCAGGATTTATGTGCTTTAGTTTAAGCACAAAATGAGAAATACAATACTACATGTTGTAGAACAATTCAGACAACTATTGTCTTCTTTACACAGCTTAAATTACATGCTAGTTTAGTCATTATTCAAAGTAATGTTACAAGTGAGAGAAAAATCAGTAACCCAAATTCTGTCTCAAAAATAATTAGTTTTAGTAAAGCTTGCAGCTACTGTAATCAGGGCAGAAGTTTGTCCAAAACGATCAAATATTTAAAAGGAAGTAAGAAACAGCTCCTGCTCTTTGTTTTCTTTGGGCTGTGATGTAGACTTTGGGGAATTGCCTTTGTTAGAGAATTGTTTATATTGGGAATTAAAGAGGATTTTATAAGATTTAATAACAGTGGATTTTCTCCCACATAGTAGACACTACAGAATGGAAAGTCAGTCATCTGCTTTTAAGCAGGATCAGCATAGTAAGAGATAAAAAAGAACAAATTATTGAGCCCATCCTCTTGAAAAGGCTACAGTTCCCTTATATAGGATATACTGGATATGAAGCTTATACACCATGGAACAGGAGCTAAAAATCCATTTAATAGAGAGGGCTGACCCTTGAAGAAGAGATTGCATAGAATTTTTTTACATTCAGATCTTTCATTCAAAACAAAATGTTCTCACATTTTTAGTTCTTTACACCGTCATTTCTAGGAATATTATTTTACAGTTTCCAAGCTCTGAAATGTTTCTCCTTTACGAAGACAACTTCTATGATAAAGAATCCAAGCCATGCTAAAAGTACATAAAAAAGTAGTGCCCACATTTTAATGTAAAAGAAAAGCATTTAACAAAATCTCAGCAATACTATCCAGAAATACAGACTCAGATGTTTTAAAACCTTACCTGAGGTTATAGCTGATGGCATAAATATTCAGCAGGTAGTAGCACAGTTAACATGCTTCTCTGTGTTGTGAAGAAAATCTTCTATTTGACTGCACTGTATTCCCTAACCAAAGGCAACAGTTTATCTTGTTATTGACAGATCATTCAGAGGAGATGGCTTTGTCATCAGACTTAGTCTCTCTGAAATTAAATCTGGAAGAGTTTCAGAGACAAACTCTTCATTTCAAGAGAATATGATCTTTGCTTTTTTAAATTATTTTTAAAAATCATACTGTGAATATATAAAATGTATTCACTTTTCTTATACAAGATGGCAGGCACTGGACAGCCTAGAGCATGAATATGGTATTTCTGTTACAGAGCAGAGGTCTGCACGTGGTCATTCCTCCATGGGAAGCACAGTTTTGTGTCACAAGGCTTGAACATTCACTGCAGTAAGGTTTTTTCCTAACTAGCTTGTCTGCGAGTATGTGTGCTTTTCCACAGAAGACTGCTCCAGTTGTGATCACCTGGCAAACATTCTACTTCCAAAGGAGTGCCCCTTGGCACAACAATCTGCTGCTAACACTGCTCTGGCAACTTACAGGGGCCACTGCAGCCCATCAGCAGCACACATACAAGTCTCTCTTGACTGAGTGTTAGAAGTTTGCAAGTCATCCTGCTGGCTCACAGCACATTAAGACATTTAATGGCAATCTCATCTATGACCAAATTGCAGGTTACAAACTAGTTCAGATGAGTTGCCTATTCTGTCTTGCAGATATGCCTGACCAGGACTACAGATAACCAAGAAGAACTTGCAGGCAGACACAGAAGCAAGACTGCACACATTTTGTGGAACTGTACAAGTTTTTTGAATTGATCACTATGTGGAATTTGAAACACTATTAATTATATTAATTATAATAGCATATCTACTAGTAAAAGTCTCTTCAGTTAATGTAATTAATTAGCAGTGCCTTTATGTTGTACTTCTTGCTCTCTATGTATTTAACACGCAGTAAGTGTCCTCTCTCTGATGATCATCTTCTGCTTGTAGTACAACTTACATGAAGCTTTACATAGTGCAACTACTTGCTCAGATACGTTTTGTGCTAACACATGCAGTAAAGGGAAAAGAACTACATAAACAACTCGGAAGCAGTGCTTTTAAAATGCAACCCAAATTTCAGTCACCTTAATAAACAAATTCTCAAATATAAACTCTTACTTTGATTTTCAATTATACTTTTTAGAAACATTACTTACATCAGAACTTTTAATGCATATTGTCCAACTACTTTTAAGAAAACCTGCAGGCTCCTTTTCTGTTTGTTTGTTTTGATCTTTTGATTAACGCTAAAAGAATCACAAAATATTTTGTGTAGAGTTCTAATTTTAAAAGTATATTTTTCAATTAAACAAAATATCATCTGAAATACTTTCTGAGAGAATTGATACAAATAAATTTGCAGAAACAGACCACTACCCTTTAAAAAAAATTAGAACAGAAGAAGTCAGGTATAGCTCAAGCCAGAATGATAACAAATATTTGCCTTTCAAAAATCCACAGTGAACAAAGAAATGCATAAGGTGAGAATAGTTTATGGTAGTAAGTTCTTCAGGTGCCAAATCAAAATAGTTATTCTTCCTGGTTCTTGTAACAAGGTATACTGGGAACAATTATTTTCTGCAAATTCAGACAGAGCATAATGGTACCACACAAGGCTGATAAAAGTCTCAACTCTTCCCAGGCTCAGATATGAACCAAGGGCAGCATCATTGCTTTACTCCAGGTTCCTGCATTTGCCACTAGGGAGGAAAAAAGCATACAAGGAGGACACAAAGAGCAGTGAAAAGCCTACTCACCAAGCAATGATGCACTCGTGCTCCAAAATATCCCTCTACACAAAAGGGTAAATAAGGACTCTGTGGACTTCTTGTTCTTACTGGGAGAAGTTCCTGCCTTTAAGCAACAATCTCATTATACATCGTTCACTGCAGGGAAAACAAAGTGGTCCCTGGAAGGAGGGACAAACAAATGAGAAACTTTCTGCTGGCCAGCCTAAGGACACCCTATGGGCTTTGTGGCACAGGACCTCCCCTGCTCACAGATGCTATACAAATGCAATTACACTGAGGAGCGCTTCCGTCAAACCCCACAGTGCCTGGCTCAGACATGCAATTACTTCCATATTCTATTACAAAAACAGCCATGCTTTCATAGGCCTGAAGCTAGCATATATTCAGGGCTTCATTATATCTACTCTCTCTAAATGTTTCTCTTAATTATATTTGGTCCCCAAGAGAGGCTTGAGGCCTTCCTCATTTGCTCTCTCTTCCACTACGGTTGGTTTGATTCCCAAAGCAAAAGACTGAAATGGGATGGGAAGACACAACAAGTAAACAAGTATTCTTCCAAATGCACAAATTTTTTTTTTTTTTTTTTTTTTTTTCAGTTTTAGTGGTGTTAGGAATTCCATATTAACAGCAGCAGCATGAACTATTGCAGACACATATTTACAAACAGTACACTTTGAGTATTTGCTCTAGGCAGAACAAACAACAGCCCCAGTCACCCAGGCACACTCTATGCATCTGGTACACCACCAACAGGATACCTGAATTATCGGAAGCTGGAAATTCTGGCATACATCTTTTAGATGTAGAACACTATGCATCAACTCAGTTCTCTTATGTAAAAATGGGCTCAACAACTAAATAAAAAGAACTTCCTGTACACTTACAGAGGTGGTGGCACTTCTCTAAGGATCGTTATAAAAGCTGTATCAGATGTTGGGAACACTGGAAGTAAAGGAGCAGAAAAGAAAGTGTATTAACCCTCATGTATTCATGTTTGGGTCTGAGTAATTAATACTGTTGTTTTTCCACGTACCCCTGAGATACCAACTGGTTATGGAAACGGACCCTGCAGTCATCCTCAGACTCTCTCTATATGCATGATCCTGAATTCATAGGGAAGAACCTATTCATTTCAGTGGGCTTGAAGTGTGTTTCTTGGGTATCACCAAGAATACTGTTATGCCAGATTTCGTATTACCAGCAGTCTGCACTGGTGACAAGAATATCACCTACTGCAATGTACAGTTGATGCAGTTCAGGGAATGCGAGTTTAATAATAATTTTACATGTTGCCTAGTATTCAGAAAATCAAACTACAAATTTCTAAAAGATCTTATTCAAATTTTCCCTCCTCTTGAGACGGTCTAATTCACACCTGAGGTATGCACGGTGTTGCACACACTATGTTTTGGCTCTAACCCGTCAGCTAACCCAGCTCACATGAGCTACAAACTTTTGCTAGACATGAACGCGTCTGACAGTTCCTCTGGCTCCAGCCGTGCTCCGCAGCTATCCCTACCCACGCTTTGCAGTTAGCAATCCCGCAGCCCTGTGCCAGCACACCTATTTGTGTTCCGGCGCGCAGAGCCGAGTCCGTGCAGCAGAACCGGCACCGCCCCGCCCTGCGCTCCCTCAGCCCTCCCGCCAGAGGAGGCGCCCGCCGCCGGCGCGGCCCGCGGCTCTCGCGGGAAGATGGCGGCTCTCGCGAGAGGCGGCTGGCGCGGCTGCCCGTAGCTATGGCAGCGGGGGATGAGCGCGCTCGGCGCGACTCGCGCACGGGGACAGGTAGGGACTGAAACCGCTCCTGGAGTACTGGCGATTTCTCTGCTCTCGTCGTGTCCCATCAGGACAAACCACGGCCAGACCCAGCTGTTCACTGGCTGCTTGACCGGGTGCCTGGAGCCCCGCCGGTGGCGACCCTCGCTCTGTGCAGCGGCGCAGCACCCGCCCGCCTCGGCCGGGCCGCAGCGGGGTCCGTGCGGGACTCGGCCGGGCCCGAATCCCGGCCCGACCTTCGGCGGGACTGTGAGCGAAGGGCACCTCTGCTCTGCACGCCCGCAGAAGAGAAAAAGAGTAGCAGGTACGAAAAAAAAGAGGATACTAGAGGCTACAACGGTGTTTTATTAGCGGGGGTCTTTTAACTAATAAGGGATGTTGCATTATCTTGGTTAATAACTGAGGCGTGATCAGCTGCCCTCAAAAGTTAAACTTGCATAGGAACTGCTGTTGGTTAGAAGAACCTCCTCAGTATTTAATTCACTATGTTGGTCTAAGGTAGGCAAAACCATATGCTTTTTTTTTCTCTTTTAAAAGATAGCAGAAACTCTGCTTTTCCGGGGTCTGATTTCTCTTGAAACCATTCTTTCAGTAGAAGGCTTATGAGTGTACATTCATGAGGATTACAGTCATAAATAGAAACCATAACAATATACACCCTCTGCTTTTAAAAAGTTGCAGGCACGATGGCTTTCTGGTTGTCCAGCTACGTGAACTTTTTGTGGGTATTGTAATGGCTGATTGTGTGTGTGAAAAAAATTCAAAAAGCTTTTCAGATTTCAGAACAAATTCTGAGTGTTTTAATCATGGAAAAAATACGCATGTGAGAAAGGAGGGAAAATAATTGTGTATTTCTCATGCAATTTGAAAGAAAGACGTACGTACTGAAAAAATCTAAGTTTGTGCTACTTTTCAGACTTGAAAAAATATCTAAAGCTGAAAGGTTTTGCACTGCAATTTACTTGACATTGAATAGCAGTTTTGGAAAACAACAGCAACATAGATAGTCTTGTGTTTGCTTCAAGAGGGAAGGAAAGTACTGCTGTGCTGAGAACTGAACTGGTGAGGTAACACATGATTCGAATATGACACCTTTTAAAAATAATTAGAAAGAAGATATAAGATGAAAAATATTTGTCAACCTGTTGAAATCTGTTCTCATTTAAAAAGTGATATAAATAATAACAGTTTAACTAGATAGGATACTCTCTAAGTTCTATTCCATCACCTAATCAAAACCGTATCTAATCAAGCATGCCTTTATATCATTCGGACTGAATTAAATAGGAACTTTATCTTTTTGGTCATTTGTTTCCTCCTCACATGGGTGATGTCACCTATGAAGCCTGTTGTCACAATGTTCTTGGGGTATGGTGAGGAGTAAGGGTGTGCTTGATTTGTCCAGTGCAGACAAACTTACTTAGAGTTATCCCAGAGGATTTAGAAATTTTGGAGTGATTTTTTTTTATGTTAGTGACAGCTGTAAAAACATTTCAGTTCATTTTTTTCAGGCATTGCAGGTAACAAATATGTCAGTTCTTCTCTCATTTCTGGGTTAAGAGTCTATTTTGAGACTGTAGTCACAAGTTCGTTAAAAAGGATAATGGGAATTTAAATCCTTCTCTATCTAGTCTTGGAGATGTTATTAGGCATTAAGTCTTCTTAGGCGAGTTTTCATGGAGAATACATAGAAGAGAAAGTGTGTTTATTTCCCACTTTGTGGAGCTTCAAAAAGTTTGTTAGCGTGAGAGGCTCATTGAGTTTGAGGGTTCTGTACACATACCTATGTAAAGAACAGTTGTGGCAGTCCAGAATCACTTTTGGTCCAACTGTGCAAAAGGCAACAGTTGATAGGAAAAGAAAACTGAAGTAAGAGAATGAAAGAATAATAAAAAGTCACAGCTATTGTTTGGTTTCTTTAATCTGATTACCTAACTTCAGAACTAATAAAAGTGTCTTATAATTAACATACCTGCTGATACCTGTAGAACTTTTATTAGTTTTTCATTTTTTCTCATGCAGCCTTCTGAATACCTTATACTTCCTTCAGTTTCCTGACATATGCTCCACATATATTTATTCAAATAGTTTATTTTAATTTGTTCTCTGAAATACTTCTTATTTGATTTCAATTTCTTTATTTTCTGTCAATAGTGGCTACAGTCACAATTCCAAAGACATCTTGGATTCTGTCACTGAAGGTCATTCCCTAGAATAGCTATGCAGTGTTTGATGACAGAGAAAAACAGCCCAAAATTTTATTACTGTCAAAGATTTTTGATCAACTTGCTTGGATCTCTCTATCAGTCCTGTTAACTTCAAGTCAAGCAATGGGCAATCCCCAATCCTTAGGATTTTGCCTTCATCTGTAGGCAGCCCTGTTCCCTAGGCTTACCTTCTGTGTGTGAGGCTGCTGGGAGGAACCATCTTCTGGTGTAGTCTGGACACCTTCTAAGACAAGTGATACAATATAGTAGGTTTCTTATTGTGTCCTTGACATGGAAGTTAGCATGCAGTTTATTTCTTCTTTTTTTTTGTTACGTCACTTGATGCATGCGGTTTCTTGTTCTGTGACTGGGGAAAGTTGGGTTTGGGTGCATCTCACCAGCCTGTGAGACCCCTTTCTATGGGACGTGGGTCTTATGTTTGGCCAAAGTAGGATATGATTTGACCATTACTCTGGTTTTATAGCAATAGATTTTTTACCAGCTTAATTACTGAGCTTACAGAGCTTTATACAATCATTCAGCTGGGAAGTTAATCTATTGTACCTTTCCTAAAGTTACAGTAAGTGTTTTATATCTGGAGTTATTGGAAAAGGAAGGAAAAACTTCAGTTTATCAACACCTTAGTAAAAACCAAGGAACTTGCAAAAAAGGCAGGAGGCTCTTATTTTTTATACTTGCTAAGATCTGCAAGTTGTATGTATTCTGTTGTAGTCTTAAATATTAGAAGTAACATTTCATGTTCATACAGTGTACAGCTTTCAGTAGATTTTGTTGTCTAGTGCCCTGAGTTTGTGAAGTAAAGGTGATCTTAAAGGTACTGTATTAACGTTGGTATGTCTGTTCACAAATGGAGAACCGTGCTACCTGCTGAGTGTTTAATGTGATTGCTACCTAACTAGTCAGTGGCAAAGGAAAGGGCTAGACATGGTTTTGAGGCTTAAAACCATTTTTTTTTTCACATTATGAAGCATGCGGAAAATAATGTACGGTATGGCAAAATCCGTACTTTTTCCGTCTGACATAATTTTGAAGAAATACTGTAAAAATATGACTTCTCTAGTATCATTCACAATAACTTGTAAATAAATCCATTTCTGAATTAAACCTGTCTGCAAGGAATACAGTTCTTAAATGTTACTGCTACAAGTGTTGTTTAGATATTTTGACTACAAATACGTCATAACAACTTGGAAAGTAAATTTGATATTCCTTTTATAGACTACTGTAACCATTTTCTTCAAAACCTTCAGCCTTAAGAAACGCACCTTTCAACAAGTTATCTGAAGAGATCTTTAAGCAGGACTGTTAAATTCCAGCTTTAAGACCTGCCTATTAGTGTCCCTTCTTTCTTGACTTTTCCTTATTAATAAAACCCCTGAAAGCTTTTTGCTGGTACAGAGGAAATTATGATTGGTTTTCTGAGAGTCAGAAGTAACCTTTATCCACAGAATGGTATGTTGTGCTATTAGTGGTATAATTTTCACTGTGTTCTTCTGGCGCTCTCCAGAGACTCTGATCTGGAGATGGTACCTGAGGAGGAAGAGATTACTTCTGTTTGTTCATTTTTTTGCTACGTTGCCGGGGTTGTTCTCAGAAATGGAAATTGTCATGTTGAATTTTGAGTTTGATGGAAACAGGACTAAGCCTGACAAATCAATTTGCAGAGGCCAGGGCTGTCAGATGATAATAGCTTGCCTTCATTACCGACCAGTTTAGATTTGAACCAATGACCTAGAGGTGAAAAGCTCAGTATTGTATTATGAATCCTCTGATCTATCCATATGTTCTCTTGTTTGAAGTTCCTGTAGTCCTCTTAAACAGAACATGCAGTAAATATTGAGCATCATTTGCACTTGTAAATATTAGAATAGTGTCCATTCCAGTTGTCTGCTGTGCGTGTGAGGACACTGCAGTTAAATATAGTAACAATTTCTTACACTCTCTGGCTTTTCATGAGAAACCCTCATACAAATCCAGCCATATGGCAAAACCCAGCATTATCCTAAAACCATTAACAAAGGACTTTTTGCTGCCATTAACAAGAAAACGAATCTACAGCTCTAAGTAGCATACTGAGAATTATTAATAACATCAGGCTACTGCTAAGAAAATGAACTTAAATATCATTAGGAGCTGAGTCATCCCACCAACACTTCTGCATGTTGTATCCAGGTTGGTATTTATGTATGAAAGCCTTTCCAGAGTGTATTATCTTTATTACTGATCTGCTTTCTTCTTCATTGAGTATCTTTAATGCTGTAAAAAAGCATAATGGAAAACCATTTGCATGGATTTCATAAAACAGATTGGAAAATATTTGAAATGTGCAGAGAGGTGCTCATAAACTATTTTCCCGTTCATTCTGAGGTGAGATGTTCCTAGGCAACCTACTGAACAGGAGGAGGTCAACAAATGTAAATACTTGGGCAAGTGATTCTTAGTTTCTAAGGCTAATAAGCCAAGTTACTGTCTACAAGTCATAATTTCTGTGAGCTAGAGAAATAATAAAATTAACATTTGTATGTATTTGGATTGTCTTTTTATCTCCTTATCCTTTCTCCTCCAATCCTTAATTTCATTCTAGTTCGTAACAACAGACACTGCTGTGTCTCTATTGATTGACCTCCTGCCAAATCAAATATAAAGAGGTGAATTTTCCTACTTTCTCCTCACTATGAGAGCAAATTAGGTCTTTTTCCTCTACCTGGCCATTAATTTTCATGTAGTTTATAGGAACATAATTACTTTTGATATCTCTGGGGATTTTACTTCAAAATGTTGGAAGTTAGTCAGCTGATTCAAAAGGTGTTGGAAGGAAACCTATTTTGGTCAGATGCTTCTGTAGGCAACAAAAATAAATTACTGCCTAGTTACTAATGAAACAAGGCATATGATTATTCTGTCTGATGTATCCTTGGTCCTGTTTGTTTTCTCCCCCGCCTCCAGCTAGAGCATCCCTCTTGGAGCAGTATTTTCCTTTTTTTGCATAGCATTTCTAGTAGATAGGATGTGAGCTGTATCTCTCTTGTAATATGTTTTCCCCCCACTCCTTTGATGGCACTGCACTCATCTTGACAGGGGTTCTGTCATTGAAAGCAAAATGTCTGAATCCTTGGGGTTTTTTGAGAATTGGAGAAATTAGGATTTTAAAACTCATAGATTTGTGAATGTTACCTTCTTTAGAAAATCTCTCCAAACCTGAAACTATGCCATTTTATGTTGGTTTTTTTTCTTTTTAATGCAGATAAGACTTCATGGAATTGTACTTGTCTGTAAAAGTGTGGCAGAACCTTGAACTTGATGAACCTTGGTGATCTTCTAATTATTTTGCGAAAGGCTCTGGCTTGTTACATTCTGCCATAATTGATTGAATGTATGCATTTGATCAAGCATGCAGTCCTTGAATGTGAAGGCTAGAAGTCTGGCTTTTGCAATTACTTTCCGCTTTGTCTTTTACAACTCTGAAAATTCAGGCATTTAAATCTCAGCTGCTTTCCCAGCCTATTTAAATGGGAACAGTGAATGTGGGTTTATTGTAGATACCTGTTTTTAGAATGTAGTCAAACTTGCTAGATGGTATAAACCATTTAGTGCCATAAACAGGCACAAAAGAGGGGGTTTGAATATGTGCATTACAAATAAGCAGTAACTACTGGTTGAAAAGTAGAAGCAGGCCGAATGAACTGTAATAACTAATGATCACAAATTAGTGTTTTGACTAGAATGCTTTTTTCATGATACAGTTTGGCTCATCAAAATTTATGCTGAGGTACACAGTGCATATCGTGAGTGTGGTGGGAACAGTTTGTATATGAGAAGCCTGCAAGGAATCAAGGGAAATCAGCTTTTTTTCTTTTTTTTCCCTATCTGCTTGTTTATTTCTAATACTTGGTAAATGTAAATCTCTATTTGTAGTAGACAATGTTTGGTGGATGTAATTCTTACGGTTTCATTTTTTTAAGAAATGGTATGTGCTTTATTACATTTTGAATTTTGAAAATAATGAATGGTCTAAAAATATGTGAGAGTGATTCAGATGTGGGAGACTGTTTGAAGAGGAGGAATCTTGTTTAAGTGTTTCCACAAAACATGGAAATGAATGTATTCTGGAAAATAGTTAATCAGTAAAGTGTGTCACAAAGCAAAGGATAGCAAAAGACTTCATAATCCTCTGGTTTGTATTGCCAGTACAATGAACTTACAAATGGATCAATAAACAACAGCTAATGCATCTCAGCATGTTGGTACATGAGCTGTTACTGTGACATGGAAACAGGTTAATGTCCTCAGTAGATCTGCATGTTATTCAAGAAAATAGGTCATGGTAGTGGAAAGGGAGGGGAAATTAAAAAGAAAAAAAAAACTTTTTTATTCTTCCTATTCCTTAAAACTTTTTTGTTATTCTGCCTCTGAGGTGTGCTAATAAATAGACAGCAAAACTGCATAAACATTGTGATGGTAAACTGCAGCACTCTCTCTGATGTCTGTTTTGGACACAGTTATCTCAACAATCTATGCAGTACTTGTATGATATCTGGGGAGTTTATGTAAATATGTTTGAAGTATGTTAAAAAAGGCTTTGCCAGCAAAAACTTTAGGATTCTTTGATTATGGATGCTTGATAGATTTTAAATAGAGATTTATTTATTTTTCTCAAAGCGAATCAGGAAAAAGCACTGTGGTGTGAGTTTGGCAATATTGCACTTTTCATTGAAGTGCTGTTTTTATGATATTCCTAATTTGTTTAAATTCTTGAAGACAGACGATTTCCACAAACTTTTCAGGGAAGCTTTTTAAAACTTCATTTTTGATACTTCTCTTAAAATGCATTGCTTCAGGAGAGGATGGAGAAGGAGAGAATCCATCTTTCCTGTTAGCAAAAACTAGCTGGGTTCAAGACTAGTTTTATTATGGAAATAGCCATCTTCTAAGAAATACCTTCTGTTGTGCAAATATGTTTTCTCTAAGGGCTCTTCATTTTTGGGATAGGAAGTTTAATAATGTAAAATAGTTTAATTAATTTAGTAATGTATTTCTTCAGTTAGTCCACCTATTGTTGTTAATAATTGTAGCAGTCATATTTAGCTGCATAATTATCACAGAAGTGAAGATATTTACCACTTATCCATTATGTTTTCCTCTGTTCACTTTCTGCATGTGATGGATTCTCCTCTGCCTGTCTGTCTGATATTGCAGCTGCAGCCTGGAAGGTACCTGGGCAATTCCACTGTATTTGATTCTTGCCTGGTAGGAACCAGCCGCGATCACAGGCAGAAGGTAGTAGAGTCTTGTTATCTCCACTTGAAGAGAGACAGTAGGCTCAAGGATAAAGAGGGACATTTTCAAATTGAAGTTGCTTTTTCTGACTGCATACCTTCAGGAACATTTCTAGACAAAAGCAGCAGTGCTGGGAAAATCTTATTCTTTAGGATTATTCTGCAAAGGAATACTTGAGATTTTGGTAGGTTTTGGGAGAGAAAACATGGGAAATGTATGACTATTGCAGTGTCATGCCCGACTGAATTGCTTAATTCTCCTCTGAAATATAGTAGTTCAAATATCAATTACAAATTCATTTTGTTTTCTTCCTCTGATAAGGAGTGCATGTACTGTTTGTACAGGAGTTAGGATTTACCTAACTAATATTGCCATTTGCCAATAAATTTTAACCTTTGATATATTTTATCTCTTGTATGCATAATAAATAAAAATTACTTGAAGTTGTTTGAACAAGAATCCAAAACCTGAAATAAGATTCCTCATTACTCCTAAACTCCTTAAAAATCTTTGGATGTTTTTTTATTTGGATTTTTGTAGTATAAAACATCAAATACTAACTTGTTTTAATATTGTTTTACTTCAAATGTGGCTATCTCTGATAGGTCTGAAAATGGGTGTGTTGTAGCGCTTCTGTCATGTCTCTACTGTCCCGCTTTATGTTAATGGTATCAGTTAAAAAAGTGCAACAATAGTCCAGGTTGTTCCCTGGCTTTCCTCCTTCCTGTCCCAGCTTGTTTGGAGTTAATTTGAGTAATGACATATGCTAAATGCCAGAGCCCATATTGTTATCCAAAGATGTAAATAAATTATGATACTCATCTTTGGCTGTAATTGGGAATGGCCTTGAGTATTAATGGCACTCAAATTTTGATTATTGCTTCAATAAAACAATGAAAATACTGTTCTTGAGGTGAATTCTGACAGTTCTCAGTGGCAATTGCTTGTTTTCTGCATACTAAATTTTCAGTCCTTCTGTGTAATGCCAGCCTATTGAGCTGATATGGGATTGCCAGTATGTCTCTGCTTTAAATAGGACATAAAAATGTCTTCAGTTGTCCAATCAAACTTATGTTCTAATTTGTTTGTGAAAATCACTCATAAATACGATGTAGGAACTTACCTCAGGAAGCATGTGAAGTATGTTATGAATTTATGGACATAAATTAAAACAAGAAAGGTTTTGTCTGGTGGTAAGGAAGATATTTTTCCCCACTCCATTGACAGCCATGCATTTGAGTAAGAGGCTATCCAGTCTACAACCTTAGAGGATTTTAAGTCCCGACTGCATAAAGCCCAGAGCAACCTGCTCTGACCTCTTAGCCATGCTTTCAGTGTGGGGTCAGGCTAGAGACCTCCTCTGGGATCCTTTCTAGCCTCAGTTATTCTGTGGTTCTGATTTACTTGTTGATCACACTCATTTTCAGCATTCTTTGTTCTTAACTGCATGAGCTGTTCATTTGGAGTGCTCAATAAATTCCTTTGGTAAGAACGGCATCATATGAGACTGGAGAATTAGAGGCACCAGCTCAGGAGGAAAGGGAGTGCAGACAAATTGCTGTGCCAACTATCTTGATAAGCAGCTGAGGCTGTGGACAGATTAACTCCTGCTTTGAAGAATATTTCTGTGAAGATTTAGTCTAGATTAAGCCATTTTCCTAAGAGGACATAACCAAACTATGGAATTCTTTGTTCTAAATTTTGATGAACTATGCAGAAACTTGACTAAACAAACATTAGTTTTTGTACAAAAATTAGAATATATATTACATAGAATAGAATAGTAATAGAATAATAGAATATATATTACACAGTATTCAGAATAAATTGTAATTGTTAATAGGAGACAGCACAACTTGGATATAATGCAGACAAGAAGAATTAGAGCAAGAGAGCTAGCACATTTCTTTTGCTAATAAAACAGACAAAATTTCAGACCTACCAGAAGAGTTTAGCAGGGTTTCTAAGCAGGCAGCCACTAAGGCATTGCATAGTGTGCCTGTTGCAGAGATAGTTGCTTCAACTAAACTTGTTTGGTTTTCCTTTTTTTTTACTTTGTTACTGATATAAACAAAGAAGGAGGCCAAAAAGAAATTTTGTTAAATTGCAGTCAGCTGTTACGCAGGCTGAACTGCATAAATGTTTTTCAAGAATAGCATTGTCAGGTACTTTTGATTCTTTGATAAGAAGGAAAAAATGCATTTAGGTTTGAAAAAGAATCTCTTTGGGAGATTTTTTTTTTGTGAGACTATAAAAAATCCTTTTGTCTTCAGAGCCAGAGTTGTCATGAGACAGGAAAAATTATAGAAACATTCATAATTTATGCTTATAGCTAATAGCATTTATGAAGCGTTTAATACCTGTTTAAGGTTACGGTGGGGAGGAAGAAGTCTTAATTCTCTATCTAGTAGTAATATTTTTTTGATAAAACTGGTCCTAGACTTAACTCAGGTCAGTTTTATTTTAAATACCCGCTTTAGATTTTAGTGTTATCCTTTGGTGTGGGATGGAGATCAAAGAGTTGATTTTCATGTGCATACTTTTAAGGAGCGCTCCAGGTTGAGCGCCTGCCTGCCCCAGCAGAGCCACTGGCGCTGCATGGGGATGTTCTGCATTGCTGGTCTGGTTTGCCAATTTTCTCCAATATAAGGAGGTGATGGCAGTGCTTTCTAGTGTGAATGCCAAAGTGACATCCAGCTGCTTGTTTTGGACTGCACACAGGTGGTAGAAACTGAAAAACAGTTCAAAAAATATCTTGCCCCTTATTTTCCCCTATAATGATCTGATATCTGTCCTCCCACATGATGACTGTGGGTAATAAATAGAATTTTAGCCTGTAAATTAGTGTTTGAATTTTTCTTCCTCTGCCCACTCCCATTATTTAGGTTTGTAGTCATGCAGTTTTAACTCTACCAACATTTTTTGTTCTTAAAAAAAAAAAATCCAAACAGCTACTGAAGATAGAGGAAAATGGTGTCAAATGAAACAAAGGATCTTCAATTCTCCCCTTTTTTATGAATATCAACTTGTTTGGTTTGTGTGGGTTTTAAAATATGTTTATTTTTCTTTTGTCAGGGTGGGGATAAGTTGCCTTGGCTGCTTACCAGAGGAATTTTCCATTGACTGATAATACTACCACATAAACGAGAAGCAGTGATCATGATTTTGAATCTGTTAAGAACTAGTGAAGGCCAGCACCAGGGAGCTCTAAAGAGATTGTGGAAAAATTCTTGATAAAGCCTCAGTCTCTTTTAATGAAGACCAGCATTTTTTACCTTATTATCCATGAGTGCCCTAACTCCGGACAGCATGAAGGCTCTTGGTTATCAGTTCTGTCATTAATAGTGCTGTCCTTAATTCTTCATCTCATAAGCAGTTTACCTCCTCAGAAGAAATAGAAAAAGTAGCACAACGAACAGAAAGTGTGTTTGCAACCAAGTAGCTGATATGTAGGTCTTTCTTTGTGGTTTTCCAATCAGCTTTCACAAAGGATTTTATTATTGATCTGGTAAAAACATAGTAATAGAACATTACATAGTGATGGAACACTACATAGATCAGTCTAGACAAAGCCAATTGCTTGGATTCTGACTTTTGAAACGTGGACACTTGTAACTTTTTATATTAGTCAGAACTTCCCGAAAAAAAGCTAATAGTCAAACAGGTGTATATGTCAATTTTTTTCTTCTGTCTGGGCTTTACAAAATAGACACACAAAGTCTAATTACTTAATAGTTCCTTCAAGTGTTCAGCGCTATTTGCAGGGTATAATTATCCTGTTGATTTTAGAGAGGGAAAATTATGTTCTTCTGCCTCAAAGGCATTCACTTATATATCTTGGTTTCTGAATTTGGGGGCAGAGGGTGAAGCATATGTACATGTTTGCCTGTCATCTGCATGTTCTTTGGGAAATGCAATGCCAAATCCAGTGCCTTCCTCTAAGCTTACTTGGACTTAATGTCACAACTTATGCCGTTGGCAGATTGAGATCTTTGAAATCATGGTTTTGAAAATTGAAAGTTGAAGTAGGAAAATTATGATCACTGCCAAAAATCCGTTTGACATTATTATAAAGAAACCTGTCGTGGAGGAAATACTGTGTGTATTTTCAGGGCAGAATTGCTTTGGAGAGTCTTTAAAAGGGTCGTTAGGGAAATTTTTCCTCTGTTGCATTTGGATGCACTGGAGCTGTTGAAATTATTTGGAATTTAGACTAAGATACTGTAGTGCAGGATTTGTCTCCTTTTTGATGATGTCAGTTCTGCTTCCACAACTAGAGTAGCCTGTTTCTTGCAGACAGAAGTTTCTACCAGGGGGGAATTTCTGTGATTTTGGTGGCTGTTGCTGCCTTAGGCAGAAACCCAAGACTGGAATTGCAGACATATTTACAGCTGGAATCAGTCCTGGTTTCTTAGGTTGTTTAAATTTCAGCCTTGTAAGCCTTTTATTCTAATTGAATGGCATAATAGGAAAATATGTTTACTGTTACCTTCAGATTTCTGGATGCAGCCAGGATGCCAACATTGAAAGCTTTGTGTTGTGAATTACATAGGTTTTATATATCACTTGATTGCATATTTAGTTATGTTTTAATTAGAAATTCAACTCTGCCTAGTAGATAATCAAGTAGAATTGCTAGGCAAAGTATTACAATGCATGTTTAAAATGGTGTAAATTTGCAAGATATACTAATAAAAATCAATATCTGTTATGTAAGTAATTGGGAAATAAATTGATGCGCCTTGCATCTTTACACTTTATGCAATTTCTGCCTCTTTTATAAAGTCCAATTATATCACTTGCTTACTCAGCTCTTTTGGATCCTTTGCAGTAAGGAGAATTAAAATACAAAGGAAAATTCAGAAGAACTTGAGTCAGGTGTTTTGATTTCTGGCATTTCTGAGCCTTAATACTGAGTTTGCTCATTGCATTTTTTTGCAGCCATTTCTTTAAGTTGCAGGGCTGTTGATTTATCAGAGGGGAAGTAGCTATAAAGGAAGGCAGGCTGGTGGGCTGGTAAATACTTAAGAAAGGAATGTGCACAATTTATTTTTCTTCAGTAATGTCTTTATGTTTAGCTTATCCATTCAAATAGTGACTGTTGGTGGGTTGATACTGTGGAAAAGATGACAGCACCTAAAATTTTAGAGGAATGAGAACCAGCCCACTACTGCATTAGTTTCCACTTGGTATTTATTGCATCAGCATCCATTCCAGCCTTCCCAGTCAAATTGTATGTAGCTGCTACCCAGACATGCATGTGTTGTAGTTAGGGTCAGCTGCTTTATATGGCACCATTCCTTTGCTGCTTGTGAGCAATGTCCAGAAACAAGGCCTCCTCTGACAAGCAAGAGATTGAGGACTTATTTCTTTTCTTTGCTACACAAGCAAGCAGAATTCATTTTACTGTTAGAAAATTCAAATTAATCCTGGTGAACTCAGTTCTGAACATGTTTTTCACCTTTTCTTTTTTACGAGAATTCTCCTTCAGTCTTTCAGTCCAGATATTTCAACAAAATTAACTTTGGCATGGTATCATAAGTAGCCGGAATGGATGGGCACAGAGGCTTGGCTTGTCAGAAGATGTTAGTGTAGAACTTGGAATAAAATTTGGGTGTTCTCGCTATTCCGGTGCTGTCACATCCCCAGTTCAGTGAGAAGAGGAATCAGATCTTAAACTGTCTGTCTTCTTCTTCTTATAGAAATAGTTCTTAAATCTGTTAAGTTCTACTGGGGTGGAAATTCTTGGGGGATATCTGAAGTAGCATTGTAATGAAACATTGCAATTAATTCTTTTGAGTTAGCAAATTATTTTGCTAATGTAACTTTTGTGCATATCTATACCCAAGAGACAAAAATTAGATTTAATTCCAAGGATTGCCTTCTTAGAGCCTTCTTGGCTTTTTCTGGATGGTAATCAGCAGTAATTATTTCTTGTTATGGGCCCTGACCATATAGACAGGATGCAACTGAGCTTGTAGCTAAAACTAAGCATAAACAAGCATTGTGAATACAGATTGTACTAACTGTTCAAATTATTAGAGAATTATTCAGTTAGAGAATTATTAAACTAAATACATGTTTGGGTTGAATTCCAGTGTGGTTGTGAATAGAGCAGACTTGTTATATTCACATGCTGTCATGTAGCAGGCAGTGAACTAGATAGGAGAGAGTTCTTCTTTCCAAGTTTTAAGGTAATATTAGGAGCCTGCATCAATGTGGTTTTTTTCTCTCAACAGATGTCACATATATGAGGCAGCAGTAAAAAGTCTGCAAGGTGATGTGCCTCTTATCATGCAAATTTTCCTAAACACGTTTAAACACATTAAGTTCTTGAGGTCACAGTTGAAGTGACTGTTATGGGAACTATAGTAATCAATCTACTTAAATGTAAAAGAAAAATCAAACAGTTGTTAATTTAATGTCTGTTCCAAAATACTGAATGCCAGCCCACCACAAACTGGCCAGTAAAATACTATTTTATTAGTGATTAGTTGTGATTAGTGTTCAAGATTAATATAATTTGTAGCATTTTTTACTAGCTTCCAAACATTAATCTTTTAATGTGCTATAGCAAAAAGTAAATAAGCAAACAAACAACATCCCCCGCCAAATCCCACCAGTTGAAGCCTGAGTATTTGTCCTTGTAAATTACTTTATCTCATCAGGAAAAATATGAGAAGGTGTAAATTAGTGATGGAGCATTTTCAATGTAAATTTTCTTTTGTTATATTGTCTGAGATTTCTCTGAGTATATATAGTTAATTCACTAGTGTTTTATACTAACTTGTTTTGCTTCTCAGGGTAACTGGTCTAGAAATGCATTAATCAGTTAATGTAGTTCAGCTAGTGGTCAGTATCTTGTTAAGTTATGATAAATCAGTGTTTTAGTCTTTTCCTTCTGAGGGGGATAAAGCAGGTGTGTTTGCAATGGTACTTTTTTTTTTCTTCAAAAGCATTAGCGTTTGTACTTTTAACTGAATAAAGTCAGATACTCCCCAAAAGCTAAGTGTTCATTTACTACATTAATCCACACAAATAGTATTTTTATTCTTTTTCTTGTGACATTAAACTTGTTAGAATTTGCTCTGCTGTTTATGAAGTATTGTCATAAAATTATACAATGTGTTAGATGAATTTTGGATAATCTTAGGGGAACTAATTAATTTTGAAGATACTTTTGCATCCTAACTATTTTTATTGATTCACAATTGTATGATAGTATCCTAGTTCTTTTGGTCCCATGTATTCTTGGGAAGATTAAACATCAATAAAGGAATGGGCTAGAAGGCTACAAGCACGCTTAGTGTACATGAAAGATAATGAACAGTTTTTCAGTTTATTGAAATCATTGTACAATTCTTGTGAAAAGGAAATAAACAGTTTGGGTGCAGGATGAATAACCTACAATACACTTAAGAAAACTTAGGTATTAGTTATCTCTAAACTCATGTCTTTTAAACCTTTTTTCTTCCTGATCTTTGTTGCTATTTTAGAATAATATAATCAAACATTTGCATCTTAAACTGCCACATACACGTGTAGTATAAGAAGAGTATCATTCTGTAGTTTAATTTTGGGCAAGGACAGCAAGTTACTAACATTTTAAAAGTAATAGTACAACAGTGTAGGAATGTACAGTAGAGTTGCTGAGTTTGTGTGCTGTGCTATCATAGCAAATACATCGTGAGAGCCAGAGTATCTGCAGGATCATTTGTGTAAGGCTTAATCCAGTTTTTATTTTCAATCTCTGGTTCAGTGTATGTGCATGAATTTTGTGAGCAAAGTATGTGTGTCTTTGTCTCATCCAACCCAGCTCCATCTGCCCGCTGGGTGTAGAGACAGATTTCATAATTGACGCAGAAGCGATGCTAATATGCTGCAAACGATCTGGTAATTAGTCTCCCCTTGCTGGTGCGATTATTAAGTCTGGATTGCAGAGCTCTAGTTCTGTTCCTGTCTTAGTGCAGATCTCCTGTTTTGGCACTGCACTAGAGATGGCCACCCCAGTGGGAAGTACCCCTTCCTTCTGGCAGGGCTGTGTCCTGACCTTTCTGTAGGGCTGCATAGCCTGGGGCAGCCCTGAAGCACCACTGCCTGCTGAGCTGCACTCCCGCAGTGTCCCCCTAGCAGTCATTCAGCCGTGGCCCTGGGATGTGCAGGTTTTAATAGGCAGCACAGTTTTGTAAGATGGACAAGAAGTAAGAACTATGAAAATGTCCTCAAAACATTAGCAAAAGAGGAGTATAAATGAGCAACAGTTTGCACAAGGAGGAAATAAAAAGCTTACTTTGTAACATACAAAACCTACTTGGGTAGTTTTTTTATTGGGTTGGATCCTGATGACATGCATCCTTTGACTGGCTAAGGAAAAAAAATGTGATGGAAGCTATCTCAGTACAACTAGCTGCCCTTTGAGATGCTGGAACACTTGAAAATGTAAAGAGGGTGGGGTAAAAGGAGATAGGAAATTATAGACTTTTCCTCTCATCTTCCACATTTAGAACAAATTCTTGCAGAAAATGTGTGCCTCAGGGAGACAACAGGAATATGAGGCCCAAGCATGATAAATTCAGGAAGACTAAATAGTCATGCCAGTTTGATTTTCTTCTGTAACATGACAGTAAGGCCAGTGAATTGACAAGAAAAGTGTGACTGTTAGTATTTTTCATGTTAGTGAGTTCTTTGGCAGTGTTTCTTGCTATAATATTGCAAACAAGTAATGTGACCTGAAAGAAACTCTTACAGAGTAGGAGCAAGACTTGTTGGATGACTGTGCCTAGTAGGTGGTTACTAATGATTGTCTGTCAAAATGAAATGGTTGTATTGAATGTGGATCCGCCATGGTCTGTTGGGTCTGTACTCATTCTGCTTCACTTCAATCTTCTTGTTAATGACCTTGATGATAGAATAGAGAGTGTGCTTACAAAATTGATTCACTAAAAATGCCCCCAGAACTTGGAGGGAATATATATATATACATAGGACACAAGTTTATGAGCACAAAATTATTTTCAGAAAATTAAGAAAACCTTAGGAGATAAATAGGGACAGATTGAAGTTTTACACTTAACAGAAATCATAAATACACAATTAGACTGTAGGGAACAAGTAATTAGATTATAATTCTCCAGAATTCCTGATGTAAAAGGACAAATGTTCTATCAGGAGGGATAAAAAGATAAAGAATGAGCTTTCTTTTTTTTCTTTATCCATGAGCAAGTCCTCTGTTGAAGTGTTACATCTCACTAGGGCAAATGCCCCAGGAAAATAGAGGTCACCTGAATGGGGGCAGGGAGAAGAGTAATCAAATAATTTGAGGTCTAGAAAATGAGGCCTATTTGGAAAGACTGAAATAATTTGAACTACAGAGAGGAGTGAGTGTGCAACCACCAGAAAGCATAATTTTGTGTGTATGTAGTAGGCAATTTCAGGAAGGTAAGAAGTTGTCAGATGTAAGGGCCGTCCATGAGAGAAAGATGAGTGATCTTAAATTGTTGCAAAAAAAACAAATTAGGTTTCAGATCAGGAACAAAGGATCAGTTTCGGAGATGACAGACTGTTCTTTCTCCTAAAGAATTTTAGTAAACTGTTAAACAATTTTAAGATTGATGAGCAGTACATATAGACTTTTTGGAATGTTACTGATTAAAAGCAAACACTTTGTACATGGAGACAATTTACCCTGAGACAGTATCCACTTCACAAAATGGTGATGCAAAGAGTCTCCATATTGCCAGTCCTTTGACTTCTAACATCTTCTAAACTCAGTAACCTTCATCTTTTTGTTGTTGATGTCTCAGTATGCAAGTAAGAGTTGTACCACCTAAGATAATCAGCTCTTTTT
>VZRN01001099.1:371799-453172 GCA_013397935.1 Dasyornis broadbenti | reverse complement strand
GGCGGGAAGGCGTCTCTTTGCGGGGCCGCTGCAGCAGGTGTCGGCTTGTTTTGTGTGGGGCTGCCTGCCGTATAAGCTCATGAAAGATTTTCTCCTTCAGCAGGCTAGACGGGAAAAATGTGCTGCATGCAGGGTGTTTAATTGTTTGCAAACTTAATTGTTAGCTTTTTATTTTTTGGACAGCCATCCATCATGTTGTATGTTTCATTTGTATTTACTTGTTTAAACTGTTGCTTAGGTAGTAAGTGAACACTGGATACTGCCTTAGTTGATTCTGTTTTCCATGGTGATGAACTGTGCTGTGTACTTACTGTCCTTGATAGAAAGTGCTGCGCCAGATTTAACCCTTTGTGCTTGGGTAAATCAAGGCAATTCCAAAGGCTCAAGTTTGGAGTAGAGGAGGGATGTCAGATGTCTTAGAGCTGCTCTTCCTCCCTTGCCAAAGGAAGATTATATCCTACCTGTACAGAAAAGAAGTTATACCTTTTGCCAGTTAGGTGGGAATGTGTAACCCTGTGTGCAATTTACACCGCCTAAATATTTGTATGCACAAGAATTGTGTTTGCTGGTTCTGATGTAGAAAGGCAAAGTATTGCTTGTGGCTTTGGTTGGGACATTTCGTTTTGTATTTTTGTGTTGGTTGGTTGGGACTTTTTTTCTTTATGAGAGGAGACATTGAAACCGTTTTTTGAACATTTATTGAATCTTTGTGATAAGCAGACTTCTATATTTGCCATTCTAATTTCTGGCTAGTATGTTTACTTTTCACCAGATAAGTTAAAATTGGTAGAAATGAACAATGTAAAAATTCCCTGCTCAAGGGAATCATCATGTGAAGATAAAGTTGGCAGGAGGGCCTCTCTAATTTTCTGGGTAGCAGAAGGATGTGACCAAGTAAAACATGGCTTTAGCAGGCTTGATTCTTTACACTAGAGAAAGGTCTCTGGCATTCTTATGCTGAAAATGTAGGCTAAGACTTCCCTTTGAAGTCCTGATTTGGAAATGCCCATCTCTACCACATGTAATTTTTTACATTAGATTCCGAAGTAGACTCAGTCTCTTCTAGTCTGCAGAGCAGGGTTCTGGAGTAACTCTTTGTTAAAATAAACAAAATACTCGTATGTATGTATGTGTTAAGAGATGTGCTATGTTTGGTTTTGAACGCATACCTCTGAATCCATCATTCTGCAGGTTTCTTTTTTCTGTTGCCTCAATAGCATTTCAATCTAATCAGTATGCAGTGGATGATGTTTTTGCTCTCTAAATTTAGCTGCTGATGTTCATACACTACTTGGTATTCTGTATTGCTCTTTGTAGTGGGTATCCTGCATAGATAGATCAGCCCCAATGGCCTTTGTCCTGGAAAATGCATCATCCCAGTTGACATATTAACAGTGGGCTTTCTAAGGGGATGAAGTATGTTAATCTACCATGCTTTAAGACCAGTGGAATCTTTAGGTGTATTAATGTATACTTGTTCTTTGTGTGTGCCTCACACCTCAGGGAGAGGAAACTGAGTGAATGTCACATTATGATAGTATTTAGTTACTACTCTTTTTTTCTTTTTTTCCCCCGTATTTATGCAGAGAGTATGAGTGTTCTGTCAGAAGCAGGTTTGTAGTCTGGTGCGATGTTCCAGCGTTAGGACACCAAACTAAGGTGAACAAGTAGGTAATCCAGGGCATTAGGATTAGTCCACAGGGTGAAATCTGGTCAATTACTTTTCTACCTGAAAATCTCTTTAAGTATATTTTTTCATTACAGCGCCTATTACTGTGACAGATGTGACTTTCCATAGATTTTTGGCAAGTGGCTTACTGTTTCCTCTGGAAGTTGTCAGCTATTTCTTACCCTCTTTGTTCATATTTAGCATCTTAAGTCAGTTTAATTTCACTGGCTGTGAAGTAAACAATAGCCATCATAATATGTGATTGTGTTTACTGTTGGAAAAGTCACTGATTTGTAAGCATCTGCAACAGCTTTTGTAGGTACACGAAGTTTTAAGAAATAATAGCAGTTCTAATTAAATTATTAGAAAATATTTCAAGGTGAAAAGAAAGCTGGCTTAAGAATTGCTGTTACTGCCCCTCTTCTTTCCAATGGCAGATTTTCTAGAGGACTTCGTTTTATGGATTGCAAATAAGTTTGTTTTAAAATAGTGTTTGGGATGATTCCTGGAATCACATGTGGCATTGACTGTTTTTTCAGCTCTTCAGCGTTGTGGCATGGATTTAAATGCTCTAGAGAGTTCTCTGCTATATGTACCTCCTGGCTGCATGTCAGTCTGCCAAGGTTCAGTCATAGGACAAAACTAAGACAGAACAGAAAATAATTAATGCAGGATATGAAATTATGTAAGATAAAATTTCATGAGTCTCATTACCTTCTCTGTTACTGTGGCTTTGTGACCCTGTTTTTTCTGTTAAATCAAGTGATACAAAAGTGAACTTATACAGCCAAACTTACTTTCATTTGGGTTTCACATTGAGGCAAGTTAGTTTCCAAAGTGAATCTTACACCTGCAACCTGTCAGCTCCTTTTTTATGTCAGATAAGAAACTTAAAAACATTGGGTTTATTTGATGCAGGCAGGCAAAACAAAATTGCATAATGTTCTTTTTCAAGACTTCTTGCAAGTCTTTCGTCAAAGACCACAGCATTGCTAAGATTCAAGGTTTACAGGTTGTGCGCTGTAATTTATGGTCACAAAGTTATGTAAGTTCTTGATGACTGTAGGAAAAGTGGATATAGATTTATCACTCTGGTTTTGCTGGTTCTGTGCCATATGTGTGCTTTATGTAGGAGAAGTTGTTTTCTGATTCTTAACTTAGTCGGGCTATAAATTAATTCCTAAGATCATATTTAAATGACACAAAATTCCTTTTTCTATAGAAAAATTATTTTGTACCATGCCTCTTAAGGCATAAAACTCTGTGTGTGTGTGTGTGTCTTTTCTGTCTGCAGAGGTGGCAAGAGACTTGTCTTTGGCTTTTGACACAGCATGGCATCGTAGTCATTCAAAGAATGTGCTCATGCTTTGACCAAGAAATTTAATTTAGTGCTTTGTTTGATTAACAGGCATCTATAACGTGGTGTCCTACTTGTAGTCAAGAAGACCTTTTGCCATCTCTTTTTGGTAGGATATTTGTAAAACGTTCTTTTAGCTTTGGTCTACTTGCTGAGATGGAAGTTACTAAAAGCAGGATGGGTTAAATGCTGTGTACATGTTTGGCAGTTAGTGTGAGTAAGTATGCAATAGAATTGCTTTTCTTGTTTCTGTGGTGGTTTTAGGAGGATAGTGGAAACAAGAAGTGCAGTTATTTGTGGTATTTGAGGTGTTAACCTCTGTGGTAAAGAGTGGTATTTTGGTACTTGCTTGTCTTTGGTACTTTTTAAACCCTGGCTTTTGTAGTCTCCCAGACTTGCCAGTGCTACAGGTAAAACTAGTTTGAACCACTCTTAAGAGTTCCTAGATGTAGAAAGTCAGATTGCTAGCAGGATTTGTTCATAGTAATGTGCTCAGGTTATTAGCACTTTGTTTTTCTCCCAGTATTTGTTTGTTTATTAGAATCATCTGCCAAAAGAAAGTTTGGTTTCAATGAGGAGTGCTCTTCCTTGTAGCACATACACATAAGAAATAAGACAGCTTTTATCAATTAATTGGAAAATATTGAGTGTATACACCAACTTTTTACTCTTAAATTATAAATGAGGCATATTAATTTGTCAAATACAAGGTTTGGAATGGAATTATGACAATAGTATTCTTGATAGCGAGGACTGGACTTTACCTACAAATGAATCCCTTCCACTTCATTGGTCCTTAGTTTGTTTTTAAAGCTAGTTTACATTTTATTTGAGCAGATGTGGTCTAAACTAATTTAACTGGTACTATCACCCCAAGTCAGTCCACACAAAAAATGCTTGTGGGGGCTCTGTAGGGGACACTGAGGAGCAGATCTGTCTTCAAACTACCGTGGTCTATCTTTCCACGTGGCTACTGCCTGACCAGGTAGTTGTGTTGCCATGTTGAAAAGTTGCACAAGGATGAGAATGAGCAGTTGGGAGACTGAAGGAAAGTGGGGCATAAAAACTCTGTCCTCACGGTAGTCAGTGTCTGAGTAGTCCTGAAAAGTATTTCTGATTCTCTTTTCATAACTACCAAAACAGCACTATGCTTGGTTATTTTTTAATTTGAGAAAAGATAAAAAAAAGATTTTTGCTCATCTTGTAATTTACAAGCTACTTGATTAGTTCTGAGTTGCCTGGTTATTAAAAGACTAACTTGGATGGTAAGAGACAACAGAATGGATTTTTATTAGTTTTTCTTACATGGACCCATTTGATTCTAAGGCTATATCAACAAAGTAAAATCAAGATTTTACTGTGCCTCCCCACTCCCCAGACCTTATTTAAACAGTTGTTTTGCCATGTGGAAAAGGTCAGCTGAGTACAGCATATGTATTTGCCCCATATGTTTGAACACATTGCCCTAAAGTTTGTTAGACTGTTGTGAGATTATTTTTTTCATTGGCTTTTTTCCATCCTCTTGAAAATTGCTCTGTGGATGTGGGAACATGAGCTTCTCTTTCTTAACCCACCTTCTTCACCCTCCTCAGCCCCCAAAAAAGAAATTGTTGATAGTCACTGCTTTCTATCCACAGAATTAACTTTTTTGACCTCAAAGGTTTTCAGTGAAAAGGGCAGACATCTGTTTTCAGCCTTCTTAAAAGTCCGGGGGGACGCGTTCTCCAAGTTAAAAACCAGTGTTGTAAAAGAATGTGCTTACTTAAAAGAAAGAAGCTAGAAAAGATAACCCAGGGAGTTTAATTTACATCAGTTATTTTAAACTGATCTTTCCTGGAGTGCAGCTTCACTGTGGCTGCATAAGGACAGGGCGGGGTGAGTGGCTGTGTCTTGACTGAGTGCTTGTGCTCTCTCGTTGTTCAACTCTTGGTTGAAGTGGCTCCTGCAACTGGCTCACAGCTCAGTGCAGTGCTCAGAAGCAGTGGGAGCGTGAGGCTAGGGAAAGCAAACAGACTGCCACAGTCTGCTGTTTCCCTCAGTTAAATGAAACTGCACCTTCAGTCTGTGTTACCGATTGCTGCATGGCTGTGTCACTGCAGATGGAGGGGCAGCTTTGTTATCTGGGTAGGAGGATATAACTTCAGGTCACTGTCAAGAAGCATTGTTCACCAGGCCTGCTTTTCTGCATTTGAGTGAGAAAGCTAATGAAGAAATAAAATTTCCATTTGGTAGAGTTGTTTTTTGCCAACTTGCCACCTTATTATACGTCATTTTGCAAACTTACCAGTGTTAGCATAAGGGGAGCGGAAGGGGCACATGAAGGTGAACAGATCCACCCTAGTAGCAGCTGTCGGATTGACACAGCTGTATCATAAAACATGCTGTAAGTTACCTGTGCTAGAAATCTGTGGATCTACATAGTACATAAAGCTCATAAAGAAGCTGCTGTGATTACTGCTTCTCTGCTCCTGTAACCCCTTGTAGTTTGCTGGTCTGTGTTGTGCCAGTTACAAGTGCATACTACAGGACTGCTCTATATTCTGAATAGCTGAAATTATAATAGTAGCCCACCTCATACTTCTGTTTTCTGGTTATTTTTAACCCAGATTATTTTCGTGAGGCAATTTGCCATGTGGTCCTATACTGGCTGCCACCTGCAGAACAGAGCATCAGATGAGAATAGTAAGAATTGATCTGTGAAAGGTGGTCAGGAACTTCTGCAACCAGCTTCTTTGTTGGCAGTCAAGAAATTCCGTCTTTACCATGTAGCATTTATTCCTGACAACTTCTCCATATAGACAAACTTATGGTATTTAAAGTGTACTAAGTGTGCTGACATTTACAGCTCTGTGAGTGGGAGTGCTGTGGTGGAAAATTATATGAAGGTGAAGGGAAGGGCTAGCATAGCCTTTGCTAGGTAGGAAGCTAAAAGATCTGCAACAGCAGAAGGAAGCCAAAATCATATGACTCTGCAGACATTGGGAAGAGAGCTGTTTTCAGTCTTAAGAGAATGGTTGTTTCAGCTCTGTCATCTATACTTTCTTTCTTCGGGTTCTTTTGACTTACGCTTTTGTCATTTTTCTTGGCAATCTCTCTCTGTCTTGCCAGCCATGAAGGTATGCTTGTAGGCATGCATGCATGCTTCTAATAGATAGGGCTATTTGCAAATATATTTCCTTCAGATTGCTGATGTCTGAATCAAAGCAGAAAAGCAAGGAAGACAGAGAGAGCGATTTCAGGCTTGTCTCTGTTGCATTAGTTTGCCTGGTTTTCCTGCCTCATTTCAGTCTGAGGTAGCTATGTGGATGGCTGTATAATTGCCTAGCATTGCCGTCCCAGTTGCCCCAGGGGCTGGAGTACTTGACCAGAACAGTTTGAGGGTTGCTGTGCTGTCCTAATTTAGATGAAATTTAGAAGAGTTGAAATGCAACCCCCCCCCCTCCACCCCTTTCTGTGCAGAAATGTGGTAATTGCTCTGAATTCTTTCTTAGTTTGGTGGCAGTGAGTCAGATTCTTAGCTGGTATGTTTGGCAGAGCTTTCTTTTGTAAGTGCAGCAGTGCTGTTCTTCAGCTGGAGACCTGTCCCCCTACTTCTGTTCAAGGCATGGAGCCCTACTTGCTATTTGAGCTGTCTGCCCATCATCAGCAGAGAGTGTACTCTTATTTTCTGTCTAATGCAGAGGGATTTGTTTTAGTAGTAAAACACTTACTTGTGCTTTGCCACTGTATGATCCTGAGAAGTTTTCATTTTAGGTGTGATGGAAGCAGAACTGATCTTACTTTAAAGCAAGCATTTAGCAGTAATTTTCATGCTTTCTTCATGCACTGAAGTCCTGAAGAATTGGTTGTTGTTTAGACAGGTAACTGATAGTCTCCACTATCCTTGTGCTGATGGACTGTGCAAAATGATGTCACAGCAGATATTTGAAAATGTCCACAATTTGATCCATATTTCTAGCGGTTACTCAAGCATGTGTGGTCACCTGAAGCATTTTATCAAAAAACTGAGAGAGTTGTGAAATTATGAAAACTGAGGCTGAAGCAAAAAGGAATTGGTAAGTATCAGTACCACAGAACTCTTGATGTTACTGATTTAGACACCCCTGCCACATTGTGAGCATTGGCCAGCATCACCTCAGCAAGGAAGTCACTGGAGTCGTGGGTGATGTATGTGGTCTTCGTGTGTGTGAGAAGGAAAGGTAAATGCTTTGTCCCTTGGAAGGCAGAGGACTCGGGGAGTGTAGAGACTAGTGTTTTCTCTGCAAGGGTGCTTGCTAACATCAGGTCACTGAGCTGTGGAAATAATGCCACTTGAACAGACTTGCTAACTTTTGGTAAATTTGTACAGATATTTGAGAGTAAACATGCAGATCCAAGTGATAGTGTGAGACACTTGGAAGACTTGGTCAGTCTTCTTGTATGCTATAAATGGGGATTGGCATATTGCTTTTGCCTAGAAAAGGTCTGTGTTGGTGTTGCAAACTGTGTTTTTAAGTGATTTGGCTTCCTTGAAACAAGCTGTTTGAGGAAAGAGTGCTACAGAGTTAACATGCTGTTTTAACCACGCACAGCTGTGGAGGAGGTTTTGAGCCCAGCATGATTACTGAACATTGGACTGTTTTTTGTTCACAATTATGGCACTGTCAGTGCACTTTAGAAAATTACTTTATTTGAAATTTGCACACACTAAGTCTTAAAAAAGAAAAGCTACACAGAAACATCATGAGGTAAAATTGCTTAGAGTATTGTACCTTTGCTGTATTTTTTCCTTTCTTGTTCTCCTATTTTTGTCTCTCCAAAAATCTGTCATTATGGAAAGACATAGTTAAAACTTGGCTCAGCCCCTTCTATCCTGCAAGACTAAATTGTTCTTAAGGCAAACCAGTTTAATTGTATTCCAACTGCTTCCTTTTTGTATTGTTTGTTTCTGTTAGGTAAATGGTCCCGGTGGGGATAGTATCTTCAATTCCTTTTATGGTCCAAAGCATTATTATGTTTCAATCTAATTCTGTTAACATTATATTGTGCTGGGGCAGCAAGACAATGATGTACATTGGTTTGGGAATTTTTTTCTAACATAACCAAAGTTTTTTTAAAAGCTGTTTTGGTCTTGGATATAGAGTAAGTCTCTCTGTCTGTGCTCTAAACGTGACCATGTTAGAACAAATTGATGCTGAATGCAGATGGCACCTGTGTCCTGGAGCTGTACTGTAGGAGTGTCTGGGAATAATCATGTAGTAATGCTACTGCTGAGCTTATGGAAGGTTTTGGGGGGTAGCAAGCTGTTTTTCTGAACAAACTTGTTTTTTCCATCATCTGTATTGCTAGCTTTGAACCACAGGGGATGGTTCCAGGAATTGTCCTGCAATAATTGTTCTTTGAAAACCAGCTTATAAGTTTGCATTGCAACTGCAGGACTGTAAACTGAGAGTCCAAAACTGAAGCTACCTTTTGAGTCCTTTCCATTTTTTGTGTTAAATGTTCTCCTGGTTGTCAATTTCTTCTAGGAGAAAACAATCCTTGATGTTTAACTGCAGAGTCTGCAGGAACCTCTTCAGTTCACTTGTCACACTGAGGGGAGCCCTGCCTTGCACAGGCAGGCTGATGCTGTAAAATTAAGTAATCCCTTGCAGCCCTGTCTCCCCCTCATCTGTCCCGAGTCTGGTCTCTTTTGTAAAAGGGTTTGGAAAACCTTTCTCCTTCTTGCCTGGCCCTGTGTCCGAGGGGAGTTGTCAGTAAGCAGGGCCAGGCCTCTGGCCTTATCTCTGTTGTCAGAGCTGCCTGCCTAGTAGGTGGCAGTGGGGGCAATGCTTTTTGAATGAGACTTTCCTGTGCTTAGGGAGGCCCTTGTTTTTTTGTTTTAACAGCTTCCTATTGTTTGAAACAGCAGGTTATCCCCTCCCATGCTATTCTAGCTCTTTCTTCCTCCCTTAAATAATTTTTCTCTGTGTTACTCAGAGCAGTTACTCTAGCCGTGAGTTCTCAGATTTTTCGCTACTTGCTCTGATCTCCAGCTTCTGGTGTGTTACCAGAAAGTAGCTTCTGAAGGTAGGTTTTTCTGATTTTTAATTGAGCATATCACCATTGTGATGTGACTTTTTTGATTGAATTCAAGTTGTCATAGGAATTCTCTCCTATATATGGCACTGAAAAATAGAAAATTCTGCTTTTCAATGTGGCTTGCTTTTCTTTCTAGAAGAATAGGGTATTGCTTCAGTTTGTTAACAGTTTGCTTTTCAGTGTTCCAGTCCTGCTGGCTAATGGTGTTTCGTATGTGTACATTTTATTTTTGATGTTCTTCTGTGAAAGACACTTTCTAAGCCATTTCTGCCTCTGGTCCACCATACCATAACTCTTCCTGTATAATAATATCTATGATAAATTTGAAGATAAAGCCAGTCAGAATCTCTTCCCGCCATATCAATTGTTCCAGCTGGAAGGGATGTTGGCAGTTCATTTCCCATCCCGTTTACTTTACAGTGAAGGAATTCCCTAGTCATAAGCTCTTCAGACTGCTTTTTTGATAAGTCAGATGTGTTTTTCCTTACCTCTACTTGTTGAATTCTGTGTAAGAAAGTTGATAATGAAATGAAATACTAAATATATGCAGAGCTTTTCTGTTATTTTAATGTGCTGATTTATAAAAGTCAACTTGATTTAGCTGATTTTCTGCCCCCTGCCTTCTGTCAAGTGTCTTGTTTCCAAAATTAGTAATAATTTTGTGATTGTTTGAAGTCTGTCACTACTACTTTGATACTTTTCACTGCTTCAGCTTAGCAAAAAGTACATTTTTGTTTAAATTTCTAGATTTGAAAAAAAAAGAAACTAAAGCCCTCACACTATTTTGATACATTTGGTGACACTAAGTGGAAGTTTTAATTCCACCAAATGATAAGTCCGGTTCTAGACTTTGTCATCAGAGAGGGTAAAGGAGGGGGGAATAATCTTTATATCTGTTCCAGTACTTGTCTTTCAGTATAATAAACATTCTGTCTGTCCTAATGCATTCCAAATTTTTTTTAAGGAATAGCTTCTCAGGCAGCCTAAAAAAAGACTAGAATTAAAAAGACATTGATCATAGTCTTCAGAGGCAGGATTCATCTGATCCATACCTGCAAGATGAAGTTCTACTCTCCTTGCCCTAACTATAACTTCTTGAGAAGCTGATTCAACTCACTAACCTAGTAGGAAATAAAGCAAGACCCCTCCTCCCCTCTTGCCATCTCTCCAAAAGTGCTGATTTTGTGAGCTGAATTTGCTTCTGTGAGCCTAAGTGTGAACTGCCTGCTCCAGAGCACTGGTGTCGAGGGAGAAGTGCCCTCTTCACACTACTCTGATGGCCCCAAGATTTTGGCTTCATTTGGTTATTTAATAAGGTTCCTCTCAGAGGCTGTCTGTCTGAGATGATACATCCTCTTTCTATCACGCTGTATTTTGTAGGAGTTAGAGAAGCTGTAGGCTTTTTTATTATTATAGTTGACAGTTCAGAAACCTCTTGGGTTTTTTTTGTTGGAGAAGTGTTGCAGTGGACACACAGGAGTTTCTGTTTTCTGAAGTTGTTAATTTATAATGTAGTTATGTCTATAGGTTATGACAGTGGTTTTCAGAGTTTTAGGTGTCTTAAAAACCTAAACAGGATGATTCCAGGTTAAAGAGTTCTCTGTTTTAGGCCAGAGAAACATGACAAACAGCCTGAGGAGTGAAGGAAGCAGACTGTGGTGGCTGTCAGGATGAACAATGGTTTTGGCACACCTGCTGCTTTGCTGCTGAGCTTCTCCATGCTTGGCAGGAAAGGAGTGATTTGGAGGATAACCAGATAGTTTTGTAGCTATTTTTGGTATGTTTCCATCTTCTCTGAGGGAGAGAAAACAGAAGCACTTGCTTTATAATGTAACTAATGGCTGGTTGAAAGACTGGCACCATCAACTTTTGGGGCAGGATTTAATAATGCATTTTGAAATGTGAAAGTCAGTATTATGCTAAACTTGAGGGCCCTTAGAGGGGAGTGCAGGGAGACTGATGTACCTTGGGAAGGGGGAATAATTGGATGTAGTCAAAGTAATGTGTTAGAGAAATTTATGCTCACACTACCCCTCTGAATAAACATAATCAAGAAGGAAAATTAAGAGAATTTAAACAAATGCATTTGGAAGAAGGTTTTTCAGTATGACAGTTTTTTAACTCCCAGTTGTTTTCCCAGATGTCATGTTCCAACTCATGTTATTCAGTTGATGCTTCTCCTAGAAGTTAACACAGATATAAGATGTGACACAGGATTTTTTGGAACAAGTAATCTGATGTCACAGCTATGTAATTTAATCCATTTTCCACTTGTGTCTATTCAGGTTCTGGCATAATTATAATCATAGTCTTTTAACTTGATGAGTAATTCCATACGTATTAATACAGACTTTCTCTGAAGCGTCTCATGTACGTGATTTCACAAGAGGATGTCCTAAATTGTTGAGTGCCTGGGTCACCAGAATATATTGGAATTGGAGAACTTAGGTGTACTGGGAAAAAATGAGAATGCTAAAAAGCCAGAAAAACTTCCTTTTAGTCTAGAAAATAAAATACATATAATACTGTACTTTTTGGTTCAAGCTTAGGGCAGTTTAACTTCACATGGAGTGACTTCACTTCTGATTGACCAAAAATGTAAGATTTTTCTGGATCATCCACTTAGTTGCACATGTGCACACACACATGTGCATGATTTATTTTATTAATCACAGAGGAAGGATGCACCGACTCTTAATCTGGATAAAATATTCTTATTTTTTCCTGTTTCCCTCACAGGTGTGTGTATAAGGAAGTGTGACTGGTAATGCTGGTTAAGCAATGGATAATAATTATAGTAACAGAATGTCTAAATGATTTCGTCTGGTATTGAAGGAAAATTTTGTAAATGATTTCTTAAGCATTTATCATGGTGTAATGACACAGTTGAAAATACCATTGTGGTGTGGTAACCCTTCTTCATAAGGATATCTGTTACAGATGTTGTTTTTCCAGATGGCAGGTTCCTTGAAGCCTGGTTATTCTGAGGGGTGAGGACTTTTAAACAGGACAGTGTTTGGTTTTGTCCTTTTACTGCCTTGCTAGTATTCTGGATCTGAACTTTTTTCTGCACCAAGTTGCTAATGCAACAGTTGCATCTCTTCAGCAGCTTCTTGTGTTGCCAGCATATTGTCTAGGGACTTCTGGAGAAAACAAGTTCTATTGTACAACATTACAATGCTTGTAGACGCGAGCCTGGAGCAATATCAGTTGGTCTTGCACTAACAGGATTTGGCAAGAGAAGGTGTGGGCAACATGTGACTGCTGTGCAGTTGGAAGGTGAAGATTCTGTCCTGTGACCAGCTCTACGGGATCCCGGTGTGGGGAGTGGTGGCTGTGTAACCTGTACTGGAGCCTGTAGGAAGAAGCAAGCCTTGGTGACCATTTTGAATTGCCATGGCAGGATATGGAATCCTCCACAGTTTTTGAGGTGGATATGCCTAACCCTTCTGCTGTGGTTAGACTGAAAAGGATTTTAACATCAAAAAACCCAAATTTTATTTAAATAGTAATAAAAACGTTTTTTAAAAAAGAGAAAATTTAAAAAAAAATCTAGGAAGACAAAATGGAAATAGGCTTGTGTGCAAGTTTTGTGTTACCAGCTCTGTCTCAGCTTCCCAGCCTGTCAGTCACTGAATGGTCCCAAAAGTCTTACTGGAAATTTTGTGCTGCCTAAGACCAGCCATACGGCACAATCCCTGGGGCCCTCATCTTGGAGTACCCGTTGTATCTCCCCAAGAGGACAGGATGAGGCTGTACCTCTGCCCCCAGGGTTGCTGCATGGCACAGCCACACTCTTAAAGAATTACACCCATAATTAGAAGCCAGAAACCAAATGCTTACATAAATGTTATCATCCTGAGACCCAGTTACTTTCCTGTTCCCTGTTGTGTGTGATGGAGTGGAAGAACCCCTAGAGCTGCTGCTGTCTCTTGCCTGAGACCTTTCCCCAAAGCTCCTCCGTGCTCCAGCGCTGTTCCCTGAAGCACTTTGCTTAAGGGGTGACACACATCATTGTAGGCTGGGCATTTTTCTCTATGGGGAAAGAGAAAAGAGAAACTGAGTACACAGAATATAAGATACAAGTTTAGGAAGCAGTACTTTCTAAATTTTATGTGTTCTATGCTGGACTAAGCCAGAAGCTGCGTAATCCTTTGTGTTTAACCTTGCAGCACTCCAGGGAGTCACTATTTAAAGAGTATGTGGGTTATGTTTAGTTTCACAAATTATTTCAGCCAGTGCAGGATCAGATTTGGGAGAGTAACAGAAGTAGCTGCGTGCTTTTCTGTAGAGCTCAGACCCTCAGCAGTATTGAAAATGTTGAATTACTGCTGGAAGGAATTAAGCTGAATCTCTGAAATAAGTATGCTTTTTTTTTCCCCCTCCCCAGTACAGGCTGAAATCCTATTGTCTGATGTTGAGCTACACTGCGGTTTTTTCTAGCTACTCTTTCAGTGTTGAACTTACTGACTTTAACATTTGTTGTTGGTTGGGTACTTTCCAGTCCTGCCGGGGCAGGCCTCCTTTTTGTGTGTGAAGGCATGTGTACATATCCTTAAATTTGCTCCCTGTCATTCTGTTTTAAAATAACAACAGCAACAAGTTTCATTAAGAGTATTTTTCTTTCCACATGTACTAGTTGGTTAAATGTATTACAGCTGTCCTGGGCACATTCAGAATTCGGTTTTAATTTCATCTTTAGCAGGCTTCTTCCAGTTGCAAAGAGAAGAACTCTTGTTACCTACCTCTTCATAATCTTTTTCTGCCAATGAGCAAGCCACAAATAATGTGGAAAGGTCCCTTTCAGGGTATATACCTCCTCTTGAGTGCTTCCTGGAGCTTTTTTTTTTTTTTCCTGGCCAGGGAATGTTTTTGGTTTTTTGGGGAAGTAAGGGGGTTTGGGGTTTTTTGTGGTGGGTGTGGGTTTTTTTTGTTGTTTTGTGTTGTTTGGTTTTTTTTTTTTTGTTTTTTTGGTTTTTTTTTTTTTTTTTGTAGGGAGCTTCTGGTGCCACTCAGTTAGGTCATTTTATTGCCAGGCAGAGAAAAAAAAAATAAAGCTGTTGACATCATTCTTCTTTTTCTTACCCCAACACCCAACTGATCTGTTCAGCTTGTATTATACTGCATTTGCACAGCTTCTGCTTCTGTGACCCGTTAGGACAGAGCCTGCTTGTGCTTAACAAGAGTCTCTTTCATGCTTTGTGGATCTCTCCAGGCCACAGCAGGACACAAAATAATCCCTTCTGCATTTGGTAGTTTCACAGTACTTTTCTGGTGAAGATAAAGTAACCTTTCGGAATGAAAACAATAACATCATCTCCATAAGCCTGGTTTTGATACAAGGAAATTGTGTTATTGTTTCTGCATCAGTTTGTTTGGGTTTTTTCCCCAGCAGATTACTTACAGATTTTAATAGTTTAAAATCTTGGGAAGAGTTTTAAAATCAGTATGGAATTAGTTTCTTATGGTAGCACCTGTTAGTAGGACCTAGAAAACCAGTTGCTTTGAATTGTAACTCAAAAATTTGAATTCAGACTTTGAATTCAATGAGGCCAGAGTTTTGTGAACGTTCATATGCAATCTCATGGCTTCACCTTATTAGTTCTAACATAAAAGGAAAGATCTGTATTTCAGAAAACTTGTTTATACAAAAATGTGCTTTGCACACATGAAGCTTTAATTTGTGTATACTATATATATTATTTAATGTTTTTGTTTCTGAGAAGTTTGACAAGTATACTGTGTATGACAATCAAAGTAAGTATCCGTTGCCTGTTCTAGCCATCTACTCCAACTTTCACAATGTGAAATTGGTTAATCTTGGCTTTAGGGCTTTTTTTACAGTCTTTCAGAAAATGTTTTATACCAGAAGAGTTTAAGCAATTTATCTATTTGTAAGGGGCTTCTCAATGAATGTAAAATTTCAGGTAATCGAGGTAGCTGCACATCCTGTTATACCGAGTTTCCTTTCCTGTATTTGCAGAAACCATTTAATGACCTTGCCTGTATTTGATGCTTAGCTGTGAGTTCAGGATTGTTGTACGTTATTACTATCCTCTTTTTAAAAAACACGCAGAGACCTGCAAAATGGCTCTTTACTTCATGAGGTGATACAATGGAACGAATCTGCAGCTGAGGAGAGGTCCATAATGTCCATGGCTGTTGTCTCAGCTAGCAATGGGCCAGTTGGCCAGGTCGAATCTTGGGGTGCAGGAGCCACAGGGAAGCCATGGCAGCATATTACAAACACTGTATTTGCTAGTTTGGGTTGTAAAGGCTTGAAGTTTGGTCATGTCTATTTACTTCATATTTAGAAAAGGACCCAGTTCATCCGCTTGTAGAGACAGTCTTTTCCTGTCATTTCCCTAAATGCGTTCATCAGATTTTTTTCTTCTCCTGGTCTCCTACTTCTATAGTTCTACTATGCCTGCTTGTCTATTCCAGGTTGTTGGTGAGGTATATGGAGTCCTGGTATGTTTCCCCCAACCTGTATTACTCTTCCATATGCTATTAACTGCTGTTGGATATGGGATGTTTTGAGTAAGTAAGCTTTTTCTTGTGGTGTGTTTTTCCTACTGAAGTTCTGAAGTCTTCAGTGGGTTTCACAGCAAATGCTTCTCTATACAGAGCCAGGTGAAGCAAAAATGAGTTTCCCTGTTCTTATTAGTTGTACTTACTCCTCTAAAACTACATAGTAACGATCTTAACCTCAGCTTATGCATGTGTGTGCACACTCGTGATTCTGCTGAAATGTTATTTATAGCTATATAGCACAGATGATCCCTTAAAGAAGGGAATAATCAGCATGTTATGGATGCTGAGAGCATTGGCTTTATATTTTTATGTGAAGTATGAATCTATATAATGTTCTGCAGTGCAGCAGTGCTCCTTCTGCTTGTCAGTTTTAGCAAAACAGGAAAAAAATGATGTAAGCATTTACTACAGGGATGCAGCAAAAGCACCATAAACTGCTGCTCACTCTGTCTTTACACTCTGTTTATGTGAGTTCCTCTATACTGCTTTAATTTTGCATCTTGATGTGTTATTAGTTTGTCAAGAATATGAGAGTTACAATCTGTCTTGATACATGGTAATGCTGGTATAGATAAAACACAAAATACAGTTAACTAATACTTTAATTTAGAACTATTATTTTAATACCAAATACTGTCCTGAGAAAAAAGAGAGGGAATAAATGCATTTATGGTACTAACAAATATATTATCTGGCTCCAGCTGTTGTTGATCACAAGGGAGGTGGGAATTGTCTGCCCACCCTCTGTAAGTTTTCACTAGCCAGTGTTATCAAAAAGTCCATTATGTGCATGTGTTGAAGAAACTGTTTTCTGCCCTGGGTGTCATCTTTCCCCTTGAGCACTACCTGGAGAGAACAGTGCGTTGTAGTATTTGACTTTGAGATTCTTAACACATCAACAGAAAGACATATTTTTCCACCCAAAGGCTGTCCATCTTGTTTGGTCAAAGTCTGTTGCTACTCTCAATGTGTTGCTGCCTTTGCTTAATCTTCATTGTGTTTCCTTTGAAATCAGAAGTACTAATGGTGCTGGACTTCTTCTGTTTGCTTGTTTTCATACAAAATCTATTTCTTGTGTACCTGTGGTTGTTATTCTGTATAGGACGTCTGTGTATTACCACATTCAAATGTATCTGAAATAATTGGTTTTGTAGAGTTTAATGAAACAGAGGGGTTTGTGGTGCTGTAATGTGAACAACATATGATTTGGGAGTTGATTGCTACTAACTTCTGTTTTAAGTAAGGAAAGGGGTGTGAAGATTGACAGGAGAACTCAGTTATAACAAGGTAGCAGTTACAGAAGAGGAAGAATTTTTCTGTTCAGCAGTGAAAATCTGCAAGGTCAGGAAAAGAATGGCAGCAGGATTTTAAGATTTAAAAAGTTATCAGTCATTAAGCGATATGTTGTGAATACTGCTGACTACTTCTGAAAGCTTCTAGGGCTATTAAGTCATTGTTTGCCTGGGATTCACAAGCCAGAGTACAAATATCTTGGTTTTTTGGATCAATGGCGTTATTGGAAGAGAGATGGGATTGTTTGTTAATAAGGTGCCATAGGAAAATGAGCTTTGAAATCTTTTGGCAATAGCTGATGGCTGTAAAATACTGAATTTTGCAATCAAAATGTTTATATCTGGAGGCTGAATCAAATACTGAATTCATCTTGAAGCTCCACTTTGGAAAGTCAAGGTAAAGATTTGGAAAGGGAATAACTGGTAGCAGGAAGCTGGCTGACCTTTTACTGGAATCAAACCAGAACCTTCCATTTCACCATATGATTGATAGCTGCCTATTTGTCATGTTTTTCTGTGTTACATAGGATTGATTAGTGATGTTTAACTGCTTTTGAGCAATTGCATAACATTTGAAGCTGCTTTATCCAAAGTCCACAAATTTCATGTAGAGTGGGATGAAAAGCTGGTTTCACCGTACTGTTCTTCCTTGTGAAATAGCCAGCACCAACCTGGGGTAAGGTAGGGTGTTTTTTAAATATAGGCATGGGAGAATAAACCTAGATTTCATGTAGAAAGTAATATAAAACTTGATGATAAGCACTTTGGAAATCCAGGTGAGTTAATAGGCAGGCTTTTATTATCATGTACAGCAGTCTTAGAGTTGAACAACTGTGAAGAGTAGATCTGAAATGAGTGTGGATGGTTTTGAAAGGGTTTGAATTTACTTAGGACTGGGCAGACTTTGTTACTTTCACATATATTCCTTGCCTCTTCAGCTGTCAGAGAAGCATTGCTGAGATAACAGGGCTGTGTAACATAAATATGGCTGCTACTTCCAAAGGATTTTGGAAGTAGGACCAGTGGGCTTGTCTGCCTCCATTCTCTGTAACCTCCACAGCAAATGCATTTGCTGAAAATACTGTGAATCATGAGATCATTGGTTATTAATATAATATTTTTTTATATCAGTAGAAGTTTTATCTGGGGAGTAAAATGTGTTTAGGCAGTAAACCCCCCAGAAAGTAAATAATGTGGCATTTGCAGCTCTAGCTCTAACCTCCACTCTCTCATCGTTTGTCTTTGAACAGAAGCCCTTTATTACTCAATTATCTCACACTGTGCTTTATTGATTGCAGTCTTTAGGAAGAGGTGCTTTACTCGAGAAACTTCTAGACCATCTTGCAGGTTAAGTTATTGTGGATCAGAAAAGACTGTAATGCTGGCTTTAGATACTGAGAGCTGTGCATTTGGACTTTTTATTTATTTTTAAATTATAATTTGCCTTTGAATAATTGTCGTGTTGTACTGGAGCTCTTTATCAGATGGGTTTTGATAGTTTTTTTCTCGTTGTTTGAGAGCCACATGGATATTTTGAGGCCTCTTAACCGTTTTACGAAAATCTGGACACTGCTACCTTACTGTCTTAATAGCTGTATAGGTTAAATTATGTACTTTTCCATTATTCTGAACAAAAGTCTATGTGGTTCTAAGTTTGCACAGAACACAGATGTTCATCAGCTGATAATCCTTATTTCAGAAAGGGGTGCAGAAATTACTGCTAAGACTTTGTAACCCTGGAGGAGAATCTTCTGCATCTCAAAGCCAATGGCTTTCTGCTGAGTTTTGGTTTTGGTTTTTTGTTGGGTTTTTTTTTTACTGTGAAAGATGCTCTTTAAATAGATTTGGCTGACTGTCAGGCTTAAAATCAAATGATTCAGATTAGGTAAGTGTTTGCAAGATTTCATTACACTGTTTTAAGAGGCAGAGTTTTATAAAATCTACAAGCACTTTGGATGAGAAAGTTGGAGAACGGTTTGCTATAAAGAATATTTTCTTGCAGTATAAAGCTATGCTTGACCCCAGCAGCTTGCGGAGTCTCACTTTGGGGTGTTTCTGCAGAATGTGGTCTCTCCATGCCTCTTGTTGGTCTGAGCAGTTAACAGGAATGTAGAGTGGGTTGGTTTTCATATTTAATGGTTTATTGGTTGTTGGTTTGAAAACTTGGTATAAGAACATATTCTTTCTTCATAAAATCATTGTGTTTTTCCTTCCAGTCACTGTAGAAGCATTGAGCTATTTGTAGCAATGCCAACATTACCACTTCGGGGAACTGCATTCCTAAAAGGTGATTGACCCGTCAGTATTTTGGCTACAGTTTCTTCTGTTGGTTGGTAGGCTGTACAGATATAGTGGTGGTGACCAAAAATAGATGTTTATTATGCTAGTTTGCTTGCTATTCTGTCTAGTCCTTTCAGGCTTTATTTGCATTATCTTGAGGTGATCTCTCAGAAATGGCCTTCATTGTGTCTTCTGGAGAAACCTGTGGTGTTTGTTCAGGCTTGCTGTACCTGTACTCTCTGAAGAAGTGCATCCATGGATTTGGGGAAACATGTTTTTAGTCTTCACTCCAAGATAATTTTGATGCTCTTTATCAACAACTTTTAGCCAAACATTTGGATAATTTGCTTCTGGTGAATGGAAGGATTTCCCTGGTGTCTGAAAGAGTATTTATCATAACCTTGACAAACTGAGTATATTTTCCAAAAGGGTTCTGGGAAGTTGAGAATTGTGCAATAGCTCATGGGAAACAAGGAAGACCAGTATGAGTCTTGTTGTGGGCAGCAGTGGCACCATGAGGTGTTGTCAATCCGCAGTTCCTGGTTCCACCCAGTAGGCACAAGTAGCACAGAGCTGGGTAATCAAGTTGTTCCTTTAAGAGAAAAACTGACAAATGGGTGCAGGCTTGACAGCAAAAGCATTACAGACTCCCTCCTGCCTCTTTCTCCCAACAGGGCAATCAAGGCTGAGAAGATGCGTGCATAAAGCAGAATTTTTTTTCCCTCTATTGTCCCGTTAGTACTGTGAAAAAGTTATTGCCAATAGAGATGAATGTAAATCTACCTTTTTGTAGTTGCACTTTGTTGTCTAGGTGTGCAAATAAATCTTTCCTGTACTTCTGGCTAGCTAAGAATCTCAAAAAGAAGAGACATCCTCAAGACGAGGAAATCATCTCCTCTTGCTTCTGTCAGGTCACTACCCTAGTTCACTCTTTTCATCCAGCCTCATGGTTATTTGGTATTGAGAAGTTTTTCCACCCCTCTATTTTATTTCATTACCTTCAAGATTGAATTTAAACTGACTTGCAAAGGTGACTGTCTTTTGGGATGTCTAAACTAAATGAAGATTGTAGTATTGATAATTCTGCAATTAGGTATATTTAATCCATGCAGAAATGAGCAAATACTTTCATCCTTGCAGGTACATGGAGAAAGTATTTTCTCAAGCCTCTGGTTCTGAGAACTTTCCCTCGAGCTGAGAACAGCTGGGGGATCAGCCAAGAGGAATATTCTTGTGCCTCTTCACTGAAAGAGTCACATTCTCAGGAGCCATCTGTTGAAAACTTTCAACAAAATCCATTGTCTTGGACAAGTCCATCTTTTTTTTTTTTTTTGTTACAACAAAGATACTTGAGTAAGGGATTTCAAAGCTGTTTCTCATCTCTTTACGTTTCAGAGGTGTTGCAGCATGAGAAGGGATAATTTGCCCTCAGCACTATTTATCCACTCCTTACCATCAGAATAGGTTGTAGGATCTTGGGGGCAAGGAGTCTCTTCTCTAAAATCAGACACATTCACCCATTGAAGCATTTACTTTCTGCTGTGATTTGAAAGTTTTTCCAGAAATACAAGTAATAAACACTAAATTCTAGACCTCTGCTTTTATTTAATAGTGTGATAAGTACGTAATTGGTGGTTTCAGCCATACCTAGTGCTATATGAAAGCATTTTTGATCCTAAACAGGGTTTTCTAATTCAGCCATGTGCCTGGATTGTGGGTTCAAGCAATAGCCTAAAATGTTTGGCTACATGAGACTGCGGTGAGAGAGGTTACAGTCCACCACTACCCCATAATGAACAATGATATTGGGACCTTGCCAAAGAACAAAGGATGCGACTTGAGATGTTATGTCTCTATGTGATTGATTTAGCAAGGGAATGTGGGGATAAACAGGGTCTTGAAATTTTCTGTGGTACATCTGGTAGAGTGTTGCGCTCTACTATCAAAGGACAGACTGTGGTTTCTTCAGGCCAGAAGTATGTGCTGAACCATGGCCAGCTTTGCTCTGGAATTGTGTTGCTGGAGTGATGCCCCATGCCTCTCTCGTTTGCTGAGCTTGTCTCTGTTGCTGGCATTCTCGAAGAAAGCTACTACCAAGCAGGAGGAAGATCTAGAATGTTGGGTTTGCTTTTTTATTATGTATTCTTTATTTTTAATATTTTATTTACTCCTTATTAAAACATCTGTATAATATTTATTTAGTATGAGTTGTTATATTTCATTGGTAAGTTTTTTAGAGATTGGCAGAGTGAGAAGCTGTGATCTGGAGATCTGGTTTTGTCCGAATTGGGTGGTTATCAGCTTTACTGTTTTCTGCTTGTTCATAGCTCTGCAAAGGCCATATAGTCAAATGAGCAAACTGAACATACTCCTGTGAGTAGTCACGGCAAATACGTGGTAAGAAGTCAGTTCTGCTAAGCCTGTGCAGAAGCAGTGCAGGTACTCAGTTTGTGTGGTTACCGTGAGAGTTCGGGCCAGCTTGAAATAGTCTTGCTGCAATGACAGGTGAACTGCAAAGCCTCTAGTCTTGAATTTTGTTCCAAGACAATAAAAATAAACTAAAAAAAATAAAATTTATTCACTTTGTCTCATCTGAGGTAGCTTTGCTCAAAAAGTACTTAAAAGTTAGTTTTAGAGCCCATTTTGAGAGCAGAATCTTGTTTTGAACTTGAAATCCACTGAATATAGGTGCAGCTTTCAGCTGTGCATCTTGGGCACGTTTTGGATTGTTTTTTTCTTTTTTTGTAGGTTCTGTGTAAAGAAGACTGACTGTTTGACTCAGTGGTTTTTGTGAGGCAGCACGAAGCCTGCCTGTCTTGGCTCATTACAGGCAGCACTCTGCTCCATCTGCGACACAGGCTTAGCCACTGCACCTATTGCAAGTGGTGTTGCTTTACAGAGATCCCTAAATTAATCCTTAAATAGCTCACACAGTATGGTTGGCTCATGGTTCATTAAGGGATTGAGCAAAGAAAGGGGGCTGAGGCTGAAATTGCTTTGAAATTAATCCTGTCTAAGTTCAGCACTCAGGAATGTTGCGCGACGGGCACAGTAATGGTCTGTGTCTGCAGGCTTGCAAGCACGTCTGAAATTTTGCATGGCATACTGGCAACCAGGAAGACTGCTCATCTGTATGTAGATACTTGCTTGCCTTTCAACAATGCTGAAACTTCATTAATATTTGTAGAATGAGTTTAACAGAAGTACAAATGATTAGTAGAAGGGAGTATGTTAGGCTGCTGCAATACATTTGCAGATATTTAGGAAGTTCTTTGTGTTTTGACAGGAGATGAAGAATTTATAATTGTGTGGAAGGTGAAGAATGTGCCTTCACAGATACCCAGGTTATCTTTGTAAGGTATTACACTCTCAGTTAATTTTTGCTGATGCAGAAACGCTACATATGTCTATTTTGTAGTGACTTCATGCTGCAATTAATACTTTAGTCCATTTGGATTAGAGTCATCTTGCTCATATCAGCCATAATAGATCACTTCAATTGTTATTATGTGTATCAAAAATGGTGTAATTCTAGATGTCATTGGGAATGTCCCTGGAAAATATTATGCCAGTTTCTGTATTTACAGGTGGACTACACTTGAGACAACTTTAAAAAAATGTTTTGTCATGAATCTTGTAGTTCCTGTTTCTAGGAATTTCTTACTTAATTTTTTTTTTTTCAATTTCCTGTGAGATGAGGGGGAAAGTGAACTTGTGCTAGGAAGAGCACTTTCTGTTGAATAATTGTTTTGGCTTCTTCAGAAGTTTTTATGCCTTTTATAAGATGTCATATATCCCATGTGCCTAGATTAAGTAGCATTTTGGAGGTACACACAGTTTCTGATGCAGGAAATTTAGAGCCATTTTTTTTCTGGAGAGAGCTGTGAGTTGCTGAGTCAGGGATGAGCCTTGTGCCTTCTATGTTCAGTGCAAAATCCAAGTTTTAGGGTGAAGAACATGCTAGCATGTATTCATAGAATCACAAATCCTTGTGTAACTGTTTGAATGAATGTTTAAAAAAAATCACACTACAGGATTGTAAAGGATATGTTTGAATACTGCCATGGGGTTCACTTGAATGTTGTATTTTATTTTTTTAATCTAGCTTCCTTCTTAACCCTTCCAACATACTCTAAGCCTCCTTGCTCTTACATACTTTTCTCAGAATCCCCTGTTCTTTTCTGTATTATTTTATTTTTTGGGTGGAGGAACACTTGTATTTTTTGCTTTGTCTCTGAAGATTCGGTGTATTGTGGGAGGTGAGGCAACACTGGTCTTGGCAGAACACCACAAAACCCAGAGAGTAATTAAATGACGCAAGCCTTTGATTATTTTTCTCTCTCAAGCTTTCTGGCACGGCTGGGCATTCCGATTGCAAAAGGAGGATCAGGAGAAGAAATTTCTGAAGATTGCATGCAGAATCAGAAGAACTGTATCGGAGACTTTTTGCGTCTTTAAAGCTCTTCGCTCTCAAGTTCTGGAGTTACTTCTTTTTCCCCTGTGAGGATAATGTCTCTTTCATCTCTCAAGATAGATGTAACTGAAAGGGAGCTGCCAAGGTTGTGTTTTGATTTCTTTGCTCCTTTACTAATTGGATTTTTCCCATCTTCTCTAGGAGGATTGTAGAAGGATTACAGAAGCTGTGTTTTTGGGGGTGTGGGAGGAAGTTGTTGTTTTTCTCATCTTCAGTCTGGGACCTCCTTGATTTGTCATTTGGTCTCTGAAGTTACTGCCTGTTTGGAAAAGGGACAAGCAGCCTAACATGAACTTTCACAACTATGGTTTCCTTTCCTTTGCAAATGTTCCATGTGGCTGCTTGTAAAGGAGGTTTTTGCATGCATAAGCAGCAAGTGAAGAATAGCATCCTAGGCTGGATTTAAAAGAAGCAAACTGCTTGTGTCCTGGCAAAAGGATAAATACTGTTTAAACTATAGTTTAAAGAAGTTTGGATATTGCTCCAGTTTCAAATTTCTTGAAAGGAAAGGATCTGATCAAGTCAAATATTCTGCCAGCCTAAACCTGCATTTTCTACAGCTGAAACTGGAAGATGTCTTGGAAAAGAAATTACTTTTCTGTGGGTCGGGGGAATGTACAGGGCATGTTTACTCCACGAAATACCACCTCAATAGCACCCAGTAAAGGTCTCAGCAATGAACCAGGACAGAACAGTTGCTTCCTGAATAGTGCGCTACAGGTAAGAGCACAGAATAAAGAATGTTTCTGGTTTTTGCCCTCTGTCTGTTGCAGTATTTTCCTAGGTGCTGTGCAACAAATATGGCCAAACGTGAGTACATAATTGTTGGTGGTCCTAGACAGAATAAAGCTACATTTGGAAAAGCAGATCAGTTGAGTTACAGAACAACTTTTTAATTTTCAGGTTTTCTTGGTGACTTCAACAGCATTTACATAGTCATCATTTACTATATTTGAATGTCTTGTTTGTGTAAGCTTGTAGAATATCAACCAAAGATAAAAATATACATAGAATATTTATTTTAAAATAATACAATATTGCATAGCTTGCGGAATGTGTACTCCTTAAAAGTAAATTTAACTCTTTTGTTGAACCAGTCAAGGTGAAGATTTGGTTATACCTATACGAGATCCTTTTTATGTAGTTCCGTTTTTATTGTGGCTGCTGATTTGTAGCTTAGTTTAAATGACTCTTTACGTTTTGATTTAGAAGAAAAACCTTTTCTGGTGCCAAATTCAGTGGTATGATATAGGTAGAGGTATTGTCACCGTTTAGATGTTTTGAATGTCTAATGGTTGAGATTCAGTAATTTTGGCAGCAGGGCTTAAAACCCCTTCACATCAGTTTCCATCCCTTCATGTGACTTGTCTGTGCAGCACAGACTGTGTCACTATGGGTTTGTTTTTCTGTTTTGTGTTTTTTTCCCATGAGCACAATCAGGTTCTTGACTAACTTCACGCTTCCAAATAGCCCCACTACAAATGATACAAATATGTATACCTATGACCCTCAATAGGCTTAATATGTTAGGAAATACAGGACAAAGAGAAGTTTCCAATGATGTTCTGTATCAATTATCTTTATTAAGCTGTCAGGTGTAATCACTGGCTGCCTGCTAATATTGAGTTACTGAACCTAGGTCAGGACTGAGTAGATCCCTAGCATCAGCTGCATGCCATACATGAAGATAAAAGCGTATGACCTAATCGTTAGTCAGCTACAGAAACCCTTTTCTTCTAAAGCTCAAGAGAGTTAGGATACTGAAAGTACTTACAATCAAAGCTGAATTTTAAAAAAAGGGAAGATGGTAGTTATTTAATAAAATACATACTTCTGGGGTTTCTCCTAATTTTTTAACACTTAGTCTGAAATGCTCTTGAATGTTTGTTGCTCCTTACTCTTATGAATTTCTATAAACATTCAAGCTAAACTCCAAAGGCAATTACATTAAAAAATTGGACTCATTCCTAAGTTTTTTTGTCCTTTTGTAAAGTCTGCAGTAGTTCTTCAGGAATATTTGTGTGTAATCAGATGTTTTCAAGGCTTATGTTGCCTACCAAACCCTTAAGTATAGGGATAGTTCGAGTACAAAATAGCCACAGCAATTATGAATGTTTGGGAAATTTACAGATTATATTTAAAAATGTGTTTACAGAGTATTACATATTACTGTGTTTTAAATAGCAAATCGTTCTAATTGGAAACACATCTTGAAACCAGCACAAATTTTGTCAGGGTGCTAAATTTTTTTTAGCCGGTTGCTCTAGACAAATTCATCAGAAATAAGTTTGGTTCCTCTGTTTGTGCTAATGAAGCATTTAGCAAGTCACATGTCAGCCTGGACCTTGCCTCTCTGTCCGGAACCTTGTAGGACGTGATTTAGGTCAGGGCCTCTTTCACTGCAAGCTTCTGCCTTCTGAAAGGCTGGTGACTCTGAGGTTTGCAGAAAAGTCCGGTTACTGTTAGTTGAAGCTGAAATAGCCGGTGCTGACCACATTTATCTGTAAAGAGCTGGCTGTGAAACAACTCAGAGATGGGTTCTTGTTGCTATTGTACACAGATTTAGTGGTAAAACCTCAGAATAAAACATGGTGCTGTTAGAGCAAATGTCACCTCTCACTGTTGCTAGCAGAACATATAAAAGCCTGCTTGCTTTTCTGTGCTGTCACCATACCCAGTCACACACCTGGTATTACCACCATACCTGCCCCGAGAGAAAGGTGTAACTGCCCTAACAAGCTACGGTTGGTAATCATGGCCTGTGAGCGCTCTTAGTAATGATAATTTTGGATATAACGGATTTTAGTATTTTGCCGTTTTTCTTGTGTGAACTCATTAATGTATATACTCTTAGTGCTCCATTTTCCCAGCATTTGGGCATTCTTCTCAGAAGAAGAAAGCTGCATAGGATTGGAAGAAGGGAAGGGTTTCATCCCCATCGATGGGGTGTCCATGGCAGCTCTGCTCAGCCTCATGGTGCAGTTGCCTAGCAGCCAGCCCTGGTGCCAGCGCAGGGGAGCAGTCAAGGTGTGTGCTGTTTAAGCTAGCTCTGCCACATGGATAAAGAAGCCCGTTTTCTAATCTGAAAGCATGTGGCAAGAAGAATGTCCTGCTATAAATTAGGACGTGAAGATTAAAGCTAAAGAAGAAAGTTGAAAACATCAGCTTACTATTAGATAAAATGCATCCCTTTTTAAAGGTGACGTTCATTGTTGACATTGGTATACTTTTTGGGTTATTTAGCATGTGCAGTTTTAATCAAAAGTTTATGCAGTATTTTATATAGTCATAAAATTGGCTGTGCCCCTTTTTGTGTTTCAGGTTCTCTGGCACCTGGACATTTTTCGCCGCAGTTTCCGGCAGATCACAACGCACAAATGTATGGGCGATTCTTGCATCTTCTGTGCTCTTAAGGTAAAAGTTAGAAATACATTGAAAACAATTAAAAAAAAAATTTGAACAGAAATATTGATGATAATTAATATATAATCAAACTTACACCTGAAAATTTGTGACAGCAAGGTAAATCTGATAGCTGGTGGTCCAGATAGACCCTTATAGTACAATTTGTAAAATGTGCTCAAGCCAAAAAATTGTGAAAATACTGTTGGTAAAGTTTCAGTTATAAGGACTCTTCTCAATGGTATTCAGGTCATTGTGAGCCTCCATTAGTTCAGGCAGTAAAATATAAATTGGCCTAACTTTTTCCAATTTATCATTTGTTGTACAAATATAATATCATATACAGTTAGTATGCTCATGAACATTTACCTTTCCCTTCAGAGCTACTTTAAGTGCCAGGATGGAGAAGGCCATTTAGCTAGGCCCTTCTGTTCAAAACTGTTGATTATGTAAGACTAAAAGGCTATTTTCTACTGTAAATATTGATGTCTGCATTAAATGGCTCCGCTCTTTGTAGTCTCTGTTTTAAAAAACATCAATTCTGTTTGTAGCTGCAGATGCAATAGCTGACTGTCATAGAGGCTGCCTGGACAGTAAGATCTAGGTTCGAGCTCTGATTCTGACTACTGCTATGTATTTGAGTAAATTGTACAATCCTGTGTGTCTGTTTGTCTCTATCAATTAATTTGTAACACTTCTGGGGTTTTTTGTGGCCTCCTTTCTAAATTTTGCTAGCTCAAACCCACAGCTTCTTGTGGGAGAAATAGACATGATGCAAACATGATGAAAATACCAGCTTTAATCTTCCTAAGCGGTGATTTTCCTTTCTGAAATTGAGACTGAGACATTTTCTTTGATCACAAATGGGTTGTAAGATCCAACTAAATATATAAATTAATTGTGGGAGAATTTGTGTCATGAATTCAGTGTGTGGTAATGAAAAGGACAGACAGCTTGTCTTACAAAGATGGCAAAATAGAGAGTGCATCTGACATTCCCAGGCAATATTTATGGTGTATTAGCTGTCTTGGTGCTGTTAAGTGACATCAAAGGTGCTCCGGTAGAGATAGGCTTGAAATTAATTATCTAATGAGGTTTTGGGCTGTTGTTGAGAGGTTTTCCCTTGCAAATGTACAGCAAAGAGGAGACTAGTAAGGGATGAAGCAAGAGAATTTTTTTTTAAGGGAGATTTGTCTCAAGATGTATCTGTTGAAATGATGAGACAGGATGATATTTACAGCAGTATCATCAGAAGAGGATATGATAGTGGGTTAGGAGAAAGATAGCTGTATCTCACTTTGGATGCACTATTCAGACAAAGAAAAGATGGAGTATTAAATATATCCCCTTCCTTAAAGGGGAATGACAAGACTTAATCATGATCTGGTTTGAGTTTATTAAGTTCAGTGGGATAATTTAAAGGTATTTCTTGGGTCATGTCCTCAAGTATTGTCAAGTGATTGTTGTCATTCTTTGTTAGCCAAGATGAGGTCAGGAAGAAAAGGATTTAGGAAATTACCATGAATGTAAGCTTTTGCCTTTCTGGGGTTTGACCTAGCAGCATGATCTATCAAGGAAACACCAGGAGATCAGACAGGTTGTGCTTTAAATGAAAGTAGACTCTCAACTCTGCACCAGAGTCCAGGTTTTAATATAAAGATAATAGTTAAAAGTCTTTCTATGTAGAGTACTGAAAAAGAGGGAGAGTGGTGTGAAAGGATATTACAGGAAAAAGGAGAGGATGAACCTTTGCAGAACTGGTCTTGAGAGATGAACTCCGGACAAAGATGCATGTGCGTTAGCAGTACTGGTATGAGAAGGAAAGCACTACAGTAAACCTGGAAGATGACAGGATATCTGGAATTAAAAAAAGACATTAAGTCAAAGAATGTTTAGTTTAGCTGGTAAAATCCTTGCTTTTGATGTCTTGAAGTATGTAGTGTGCTATTATAACCTTGGAAGTGACAGGTGGAGTGGCAGAATTCACAAATTCGATGCCTGGAGCTATATGCTTATTTTTTTAATTAAGCAGCATTTGAAAAAGTTGCTGCTCTCTCTTTTCACTCTCATATATCTGCAAGGATTTTGTGTGTGTGTGTGATTTTGGTTTTGTTTGTTTTTTTCCTACCTGAAGTTCTTAGCAATGATGTGCCTTTCTGGGAGGTGTTACAAACGTTGATTTCCAATAAACCAATAATTTTGCACCAAATTGTCTACTACTTTTGCACCTTTTGGGAAACTTGCATCTGGTTGTGTGCAGAATTCCTAGAGCTCACAAAAACTCCAAAGAACGCATAAAAGCAATTAAAGAATTACCTAGACAAATATTTATGAATCTGAGCAGTAACCAATACTTGAAAAAGTAAGTAAATTCCAAGTGGATCCAAATCAAAAAGGTAGTATTTTCTCTATCTACAGTCTGTCCTTCATGGGAGATTGCTGTGTGTTCTACCCAAGCCGCTTCCAGAACCTCTTTGTCTGGGTGATATTGTGCCAAGCTTTCACCTTTATTATCTTCTGTAAAATGTTGATGTGTGAACATAAGTATTTGAAAGTTCCCCCCACACACCTTTTTGTGTTGTTACCAAGTCAAATATTATTTTAAAGATGAGTTATAAAGGCTGTCACTTTAAGTGAAATTGGGGCTGCAAACCTCCCATCAACCCCCCCAGAAAACCTCTGTACACCAGAAACATAGGTTGTCTTGCTTGAATGCAGCTGAAAAGGTAGGGGTATTCACAAGGAACAGCCCCAAACTGTGGAGATGGTCACATTCATCTTCATAAACTCCTTAAGCACGCAGAAGAAAGGGGGAAAGGCTATTTAAGGTATTTACTTGTTCTCTGCTGCCCTCTCGATCAATGTTTTCAAATTACTATATTTTTTTTCTCCTGTAAAAGTCTGTCTGTCTTGTACACGGTTATGTGTGAACTTGTATAAGACAAGTGGAATAATGTGCTTAATGTGCACCTAATACTGCAAGCATCACCAAGAGCATGTTTTGTGTCCCAGTGTAGCAGGGAAACATATCCTCCCTTCTGTGCTCATCTCTTTCCCTGCCCCAGCTCTCCTTTCTGCTCTGGAAGCCTTTAACTGTTGTCCTGCCAGAGTCATGCTGGCTTAGCCTCCAGGTCTTTGACATCCTCTTTCTCTTGAATCTTGCCTTAGGCTTTGCTAAGATGAGGGAGAAGAAGTGGCTGGATCCAGTGGGAACACCAGAATTTGGAGCTCTATACCATGCGAAAATCTCCTATTAGGGTCTGGGGAGAGGTAATTAGCCTTGCATGCTGTCAGGTGGATCTGCCCAAAATACTTGTCCAGACTAAGCAAGGTGGAGGCAGGACATGTTTACTCTTCTTCAGAGCATGCTGGCATGTTCCAATTCCAACCTGACATGGGAAAGAGCCAGTACTTGTGGGGAGGAGTCTGTGTTATGTTCCCCCAACTTCAGGGTCCCTTCATAGCATACCTGACACCTCCAGTGTTGTGCAGAGAGGATTCATGCTCTTCTCCAACTCTGAAATGTTACTCTGAAGGTGACATCCTCTTCCTTTTGACTCAAGAGGAAGATAGTCTTCTCTAAGCTAAATTTAGCCTTTGAATAACACTGAATAAGTTGTATTTTTTCCATGCTTTCTTGGCTAGCTGCAACTGTTTCTAGGGATTCTGATGTCATGCGTAGTATTTACTGTAAATGCTCAGCTAGCTCTCTAAATATTACTTGTGATTTCAAGTATGGGATCACAGGACAATGATCAAATCACATTTTATTTTTGTACCACATTGAAGACTTCCATTGCACAAATTCCTGAAGTGATTTTTAAAACCTGACATGCTACCTGGCTGTGTTTATAGAAAATGTGGATAGAAAATGAACCTTGAAATCATTTCAGATATACATTCCTTGGTTATTTTGAAGGAACCTTGCATCAACAGCCAAAAAAAAAAGGGAGAGCTGCAGACTCTGTGCTGGAATCCCAAACACTGTTCTCCAAGATGTAGTATTGTTTAAGTATTTTTCTCAATACACAAGCTGTTCTTACCATTGTGTGGTTTGCCTGCTGTAACATTGGAACAGCTTTTTGATTTATTATTTATGCTGAAGTCTACTATGATTTAGTTTATTTTCCTTATTTTTTTTTTCCAGCATGACTTTGCTTTGGTGTTTATCACAGCTGGAAGAGGGTAGGAAGGGGGAAATCCGTCCACTGTACTGAGCGTGCCACAGAGGGTTTGTTCTCCTTCCAGGGATTGTACTGGGAGCTCCACAGTTCCAGGATATAGGACAGAGTGTTTTTTGTAGGTCACAAAGAAGAATGCTCTATTGATTGATAAATTCCAATAGCACTGGTCTTTTCTGTTGTTTTGTTGTGCAACAAAAGCAGGAAGAATGTGAATTTTCTGTGTAGAAATGATGTTGTCTAAGATGAAAATGGAGAACAGTAAGGTTTTACAGTGCTTTAAAAAAGGGTAATGATTATAGCTGGTTCTGATAAGCCCCATGCTTGAAATTGAATGATTTATTATGAAATATTAATCATGTGGTTGAGCCAGTAGTGAGGTGGTTGCAAAGATCTCATCCACTTGTTTTATGCTTTTTTCAAATCACAATAGTATTTCAGGGTAAAACAGTCAAAATACAGAAAATAATTACTTTTATTGTTTGAACTTTTTTTTTTTTGTTTGGCACTTGCAGTTAACTGCCTGTCAAATAAACTAGCAGCAAGTATGGTTTCCTGAGTTAATAAAGTGGTAATTGAGGCTTCCAAATAGCAATTGCCTGTTTTGATCTTGATCAACAATGAATTGTTACTTAGTAAATGTGCTCATTCTGTGATTTGAATTTCTGCCACCCTCCTAAACAACACTTGTGGAAGGTATTAGTTTTACTTGATTTTGGTAGTAGGCAGGGGTGCCTGCCTTGACAGTCTGTACTGGGGACCTGATCTTAATATTCAGGGTACAGTGTGAGTACAAATGGAAGAGACACAAAAAGAAAGGAATAAATGGAAATCCAAGCTGATTGTCATCAGACTTGGAGGTTTGAAAAGAGATCAAAAGATACAAAACCAAATAGAGCTAGAATTTATTACAACTTTGAAGGCCAATAAAACATGAGGAAATATGGGGAAGAAATGTAAGCTAGTGGAAATATTGTGAGTGGAGGCTGATGTGTTTGGATAGGAGAGAAGTGTTTTTAGCAGCCAGAATTTGAAACAGGTTGTTGTCCTGAGTAAGAGGCTTCACTGGGAGAGTGTGTGATGTTCTGAATGACAGATTAGGTACTATAAGCAAGAAAAAAGGTCCAGTGAATTGAATAGGGAATTGAAATGGAGAAAAAGCTTAAAAGCTTAAAAAAAATTATACAAACAAAAACCCTATCACCAAAACACAGAAACAATTGATTAGTGTAGGGACTCCTAAGGTATTTGAGTGGAACATGTTTTATTCTTTAAAAGAAATACCATACCACTAGAGCTGCAGTGGTATCCTTATACAGAAGAGGCTTCTCCATAATTCTGGAACGGAATAGTTAGTTCTCAGAAAGCTGCCAAGGACACAACTCAAATTTCCTGTGTGTGAACACTCATCTGATTCAGTAGCTGTTGCCTGTTGTCTTCATCAATTTATTCTTATGTCAGCCTACTTTTGCATGCTTGATTAAAAAGTCACGTGTGCACGTATATCAAGTTTTGTTTGTTTAATAAGTATGGTTAGTTACACACTGCAGATGTCAGTTTACCCCAAATAAATGGAATACTTCTTTCCTAGGGAGGGAGTTGATTCCAAACACTATTAAAGATAATTGGGAGCAGATCTTGTAAACTGTGGGGAGGGGAGTTCACAGCTATTGCAACTATCAGATCTTTAGAAGAATTCCCATGAATGCATGTCAATCCCATCAATTACCTAAAAGAATACTTGCCATCTTTTTTCTCTAAACCAGGTGAAAAATAACTTGGATTATGATGATGCATGTAAATTTTAGTGTTCTGAAATATCTTCGAGGTTTTCCACTTGAAGAGTTGCATGATAAATGTTCCTTTTATCAAACCTTAGATTGTTTTCCTTTATTTGATCCTTGATCAGTATACATCTAGAAAGTTCGTACTGGTCCCCACACTTCCCAATGTGGAGGACACTCTTTTGGAAGCCCACTGACTCTGCAAGGCATTGTTCTGATGTCTGTCAGAGGCCCAGCTGTGTAGTAGTAGAAAGGATATGAAGCCTTCAGATAAAAAACTAGGGAAAAAGTCAGGTGAGGCCCTGCAATTGATTACTTGGGATGGTTAAGGAAGTTCCAGGTTTGGAACCATCTGAGAGCAAACTGGTGAAAGATAACGATGTAATTGGAGTTGATCTTGCCTTAGTGTTTGGGGAAAGACTTTATGCAACTAGATGGACTCTGGGAATTTATTGGTCTTAAAGAACACTTGCACTTCCTAGTTTCATTCCATGCTACCCTTTCCAGACTTTTGAAGAGCTGTAGAGAAGGAAATGTGAAGGGATATGGGCTTCTTTTCTGTGTAGACCTCAAGAATGTAGTATAACCAGAATACAGACTTCCTATCTGAAAAATTTCTTGCTCATAATGTCCTCTGTCTTGGCTTGTAGACTGACCAATGTGCCAAGAACCTGTCCTCAGTATAGAAATCAAAGTACTGCTATTGATAGGCTATTAGTAATTCTTAGATTCTATGTTAAACTAATTCTTTTTTTTTTCTACATCCTTGATTTTAGTTACTGAAAACCAGTAAAATAGAAGAAACTTGGCGTTTTCATGAGGCTTTTAACAGTTTCCATTCGTATTGTTGCCATTGTTAGGGACATGCTCATTTGTGTTGGAATGTAGCCATTGAAAGAGATTATCTGTGCAGTGAGTACACTGATGGGATTTCCACTATCTTCAGGTTTTGGAGGAGATGGAAGTTTGAATGTTTCATATATAAAGTTCTCATGTTTCATAAACACTTGGAAGAAAGGAGCCGTGAGAGCTCCTGGGGCAGAATCAGGAGTACTTTCCTGGTCTGCACCCAGCTGGCATTCATACCTATGTATGGAACAAATGTTTTAGCAAGTAGCAGTATCGCTCACAGGCAAGACCTTAAATTAAGGACGGAAATCTGACTTAGATAATTTAAAATTATGAAATTGCAGGAAATGCCACACCTGTCCATCTAAGGTTGAGAGACAAGAAAGACCTGTTCTGAAGGGGAACAACCTATCTTGAAAAATAAAGGGGAATCAACTACAATAACCCCATCTCCCCAAAAAACCCCAACCCAACCCTGCTGACCAAAACCTAAGAAAAATCAAACTCCCCTGTGTTCAAAATGATTTTGACTCCATTTGAGGTGCATTTGGGACTTCTATGGGCACTGGGTTCCAGCGTGCTCCAAACTCACTGTACAATGACATGATGAGGTTTGATCTTTATTAGATTAAAATACACAATTACTCACTGGTTTTAAGATTTTTTTTTTTCCCCTTGTAATCTAAATAAGGCTATACCATTGTGTGCTATGTCATTACAATTTTGAGGAAGCATTCTTCTATGTAATATTGGGATCTTTTACTTCCTGATTTTTGCATTCTTCACATAATTCTTTGACACTGCTTAATTATTTTTTGTTCCATGGTAAGTATACTATTTCTTTAAAGACTGACATTTAAAAGAAGAGTTTCAGTTTGCTTGCTTGCTTCTCCTTTTACCTAGTTTAGAGCCTGCATTGATTCTCATCCCCCAGGAGTGCAAAGCCATTTCAGAGGTCTCATTGAAGCAAAGCGGGTCCTATCCAGCAGCTCACATCAGTGAGGTTGTGGACCAGTTGCTAGATAAGCATCTCCATTTCTGGATCTGTGAAGTGAGATTGAATAAATAGAATAAACACATTTCTAAAGCACAGTTGTGAATGTTTTCAAGTGCTCCTCAATCATTTAATGTAAAGTGTGAAGCACGATGTAGTTATGTTTCACTGCCTTTTTTATTTCTGAGGTTCACTGAAATGAGAAAATTCCCTAATGAAACATGAAACTTGCTCAGTTATCAGAATGACAGAAATGGTGATTGAGTTTAAGTGCAGAGATTTTGTCATTGTCTCAGTTTTATGTATGTATAGATTAAAAAAACCTGAGGAGAGGTATTGTCTGTAATTCATCAAGTATGACACTTCTTCACGGCTTTGTCTTCATTACCCTTTTCTCATGATTCTGTCATACTCTAATAAAGGCAACAGTAGAAGAGCTGTGGGCTTCAGCACAATGGGCCCTCAGCTGTGAATGAGCACCTTGAGGACTACCAAAATAAAAGTTGCAGTAAAGAGGGATAGGCATATTATGTCTGTCTTAGATTATGTCAACCCTACAAGTTGTACCATTCCTATGGGCAGAAATGGCAGGGGCATGGAGGTTGGTTTGCTGCCTGTGCAGTGACTGCTGTGCTCTACACTCTTCCCAGCTTCCTCAAAACAGACAAGATTGTACCATTTGGTAAACCTCCCAGTTTACCTTCTCATTTTCTGATAAGAAGCATGTAAGAATAGTTAAAGGAGAGAAAGATTTAGATTATTTCCAGTTAATATAGATCCTAAGTATATTGGGTAGAAACCTGCTGTAATTAAAGGAAGAAGTGCTATATGAATTGTGGATCACTGCAGATTAGTATAGATTTGAAAGAAAACTAAACAGGCAAAGTTTGCTTTTCTCCTTGTTTTATCAAGTTTAGAAGGCAGAAAAGCCGACTGGTGCACAATTAAAGGTGATCCTTTTTCCCTCTCTTGCAGCAAAAATTGACTTTGTCCACAGTCTTTAGAGAAATTGTGAGGAAATTTTTATAGGAAAGGACAAGCAGAATTTTGAGATTGACACTGATGAAGATGATTGCTTGTCATATGAAATGAGGTAGAAAGTAGAGCACAGTGGTGATGGAGAGTTGTCTTGTATGAAAATAAGAAGTTTTTTACTTAAACTGAGGATCTTGCATAGAGAATTATGTCCCTGTTTTTGTAGGAAGGGCAATGGTCAAAGTTAAATAACTGTTCAGATGATGTTTTAGATATTTCACACACAAAGGCATGCAAGCACACAAAATAAATGTGGGGATTTAATCAGGTGGGAATCTATTCTGAACTTTCATGCATATAACCCACACTTCAGACAGTAATGTGTCTTTTTGGAACTACTCATCCTTGCAAATGGTTACCCAGATGATGTGTGAGTTGCAGTTATGAAAATGCAGGTTTATGGTAGCAAGTGAACTCGTGTCATGCCTTTTCCCTCCTGCTTGCCGACACGAAAACCATCTAATTCTTACCCACTTGGACTTCTGAAAGGTATATTCCTGAAAGTGTGCAAGTTGCAAGTTGTGGCTGTTTAAGGGCTAAGATGTTTGGAAAGAGTTGCTTGAAAGAGGAAACAAAGGGGCATGTGTTAGCTGCAAGTGAGAAAGTTAAATGGAGAAGGAGAAATGGGAATAAAAGTTTTGGTGTTCATTGTATTTGCTTCAGGAATCAGATTTGGAGAAAGATAGATCCACAGGGGATTGACACTGATGGACATTTGCTCTTCCACTCTTAGCCCTCCCTTGTATTTGTGAAAGGAAAGGAAGACACACACAAAGATGCATACAATTTCGAAGGAGGAACTTTTAGAATTTTCTCTTATGGTCTGAGTACCATACAAAAATCTGTGTGTTGCAGGACCCAAGGAAGTTCGCTGTTAGCTGTTTGTTTTCAGATTAATTGAGTTATATTTTGAAAATTCAGTAACTAAACTGTCTTTTTGGGTTTTTTTATTAGGGTATATTCAACCAGTTTCAGTGTAGCAGTGAGAAAGTACTGCCTTCTGATACCCTGCGCACTGCTCTTGCAAAGACATTTCAGGATGAGCAACGCTTCCAGCTGGGCATCATGGATGATGCTGCTGAATGTTTTGTGAGTATAACTGAAAGATGGTTCGATAGGCACAGATGTGGCCCACCACTACCCAGTCTTCCCTGATTTTTTCTTTTCTGCTTTATTTTTTTCCCCTCCATTTCTCCTTTCCCCAGATTGCAACAGACTTTGCATATCTGGGCTGGAGAAGTGCACAGAGAGATCCCCAAGCTAATGATTTGGAAATAGTAATATTATCATTAACCATTTTTGCAATTATTTTTATGTATGTACTGCTTGTACTTTCAAGTGTGTCTTAGATATGAATTATGAAAAAATTTCACTAAAAGTATGAGCCAGGATTCTAGTTTTAAGAATCACCTCAAAAGGGTGAAAGGACGTTTTGTTTGCCAGTTACCCTGAAGTTGTGTTTTCACAGGAAAATTGTTCAAGGGAAGTTGTACAAGGTTAGAGCTGTTTTGCCAAATAATTAATCTTGACCTGCTTACTGCAGGCTTATAAACCACCCAGGCAGCTAATAGTGATAGTGAAAAGGGTGCTGCTGGAAGAGGTGTCAAGAGACTTCTGGCACCCACAGATTAATGTTGGCAACAGTGGGAGGAGAGAAGGTCTTGAGTCAAGAACTCCTGGGAACTGAAAACAGATGTAGTTGTATGAAATAATGTCTAGAAAATGTTCAGTCCTTTTGTTTCATGCAGAATTCCTCCTGCTTCTTCATTAATTAGTTCCCCTTTTTGACAGAATGTATATTATGTGCCATATTTCAAAGCTCTTGTGGAATGTAGAAGTTGATTTATTTTGTATTGATGAGAAGTTAGTGTCAATCCAGTGATTTTTAAAACTGAATAGGTGCTGTGTCTTACATTTGGTCATATCCATCAATGCTTGAAAACTGGACAGGAAAATCAGCAACAGAATCTTCAATGCTGATAAATAAGATAAATGGTTACCTGGTGCAGCATTTCAAATCAGAAGTGGAGGCCAATTTCTTTTTTATGCAAGAAATACCAACTTCTTTGTTTTTGAAGCAACTTTCACAAATTTGCAGGCGCCTTCTGTCTATAATATGATTGCATCAGACATGCTTTTCTGCTTTCTATCCTAACTTTTGTCTGCAGTTGAAGTTATTTAATGCATTTTTTCCTTTTTTTCCTTTGGCTAGGAAAACCTGTTAATGCGAATTCACTTCCACATTGCAGATGAGACAAAGGAAGATATTTGCACTGCACCACATTGTGTTTCCCATCAGAAGTTTGCAATGACTTTATTTGAACAGGTGAGGTAACGATATGTGCATAATACCAATCTCCAGTTCTCAAGTTCAATGTTTTCATTCCTAGCATGCACTGCTGTGGTAAAGAAATGTGCAGGCAGAAGTGTTGCAGTGGAAATACCTGTTTAATCTTGTCAATATTTTCTTTCTCTCTAGTGTGTTTGTACCAGCTGTGGTGCCACCTCTGACCCATTACCTTTCATCCAGATGGTACATTATATTTCCACAACCTCACTCTGGTGAGTTGAGTTTTTCACAAGGAGCCTTTTTCCCCCCCTTTTTTTTTTCTTTTTTTCCCCCATATTGGTATTGCAGTTTGATCTTTATGATCTTTATTGATCTTTATTGATTGAATGTCTAGAACATGGTTTGTTTAAAGTTGGTGGAGCTTTGATAACTGTGATAAAGGACATGAGGATTTAGTGAAGCAGAAGATAGCAATTTCAGCATGGATCAGTGTGTCTGCTTCTTTATGATTCTGAATCTTGACAGCTGTAGTGGCAAGGACTCATGTATATTTTGAAAGACTTTAATGCATGAGCAGGTGATTTAAGAAGGCAGATAAGGAAAACAACAAAAAAAATTATGTTGGAAAGGACCTTTGGACATCTACTCCATCCTCCTGTTCAAAGCAGGGCTGACTTCCAAGCTACATCAGGCTGCTTGGGGTTGTGTGTAACTGAGTTTTGAAATTGTTCAAAGGACGGTAATTCCATGATTTCTCTGGGCTGCCTGTTCCAGTTCTGAACTGGAAGGCGTTTTTCCTCCTTCATGGTGACCAGGGCAGTTCCTTGGTAACTAGGAGAAGATGCAGGGAGGGAAATTCTCACTGGAGTTGAGACATGGTTTGCCTTTGGTAAATCCATGCTGGCTGCTCTGACTCAGCTGGTCCTTCATATGCCTGGAGTTGCTTTCCAGGGTATTGATTTGGTCTGTCATGGCCCCAGATAGTGGAGTGAGACTGACCAGCCTGTAGTTCCTAAAATCGTCTTTTCTTGGATGAATATATAGCTCTTGTTTAATCTAGTTATGGGGGAACTGCTCTGATCACCATGACTTTTCATTAAAGGTGGTGCACAGAGTATGAGCTCCAGGTCTATAGCAGATTGTTTGAAGTATTGCCGGAGAAGTCTTCTTTGAGTAGATGACTGCTCAGTTAAAAGCTTTTAAAATCTGATAGAGGCAGGAGTCTGTTGTTTGCTTTTGTCTTGAAATTTTTATTGTGATTAGAACTTCTCTTTGTTTTATATCTGGCATGTGAGATATGTAGTTACATAGCCTGAAAAAAAAGTGAAAATTGATAGTTGCTCTTCACGTGCAGATCTTTGAAAAGATCGGCACTTTACCCATATACCAAGAGTACTGTAAAGCATCCCCCTTGTGGCTGCTGCCTGCCATTCCATTGAGCTGTAGTTTTTCATTAGGTTCCAGCAGACACTGTGTATCAGAATATTATTTATTAGAAAAAAGGGAAAATAGTTATGTATATGGTATTCAGTATTCTATATGAAATATCACAATAGATCTCAAGTCGTGTATTATTTTATAAGTATCAATATACAGTAATATATTTATTTACCTCTGAAACAGTTTTAAGCTTGAACATGCTTTGAGCACTAATATTCTTGTGTACATGTTGTCATCTTTCTTTCAGCTTGGACAGTGAAATAAATTGAGTACTGTGCTATTTTTTGTTTGTAATTTTATTAAATATGTGCCTTATTGTGTTACTTTAATTGTGGTTATTGAAGGGGGAGCATTTTGAAGCAGATATTTCACTTTGGAACCAAGTATTTATCAAAATGCTGACATTTTCTTTAAGATATAAAATTTAAACCAAACAATCCATTTCTATTTTGAGTTTTACTTGTTTTCTTTATGCAGTATTTTTGTGGAAGATGTAGTAATTCACAATTATGGGGATTTTTTTTTTTGTACTGCAGTTTTAAATACAGAAAGTGTTGAGTATTTTAAGTTTCTTAACCTTAACAAAATTTAAGTGAAAGGTATACTTGCATAGCATGGGTTTGTGTTTTTATTCTATTATTAAAATTTTGTTTTCCATACTTTGTCCATACTGAAGCAATCAAGCTATTTGTATGCTGGAGAGGCGAGAGAAACCAACTCCAGATATGTTTGGAGAGCTCCTGCAGAATGCCAGCACTATGGGGGACCTGCGAAACTGTCCAGTGAGTAGCCTTAGTTTTCTTTGGGTGTGAATTCAGTATCTCACAGTTATTCAGTGGAGGAAGGGAAAAATTAGTGATGATGAGTGCTTCTTTGACTAGACATAAGTAATAAGAACAGGAATAGATGCTTATTTTTTATGTATATTGTAAGTGCTAGATTTCTAAAGTAAGAGTTTAATATCTTGTTTTGCCTTTTAATAAATATGTAAACAGAATTATCGTCAAACATTTTTTATGTGTTAATTAAGGTAGGACAGGAAACAGCTGCATCGTTGCTGCTTCGCGTAATGCTGCTGTTTAGGTGCATTGTGAGTCCTCAGTGAAGCAATACAGGCTCTAACAGGAGGGCTTGTGTGCCTGCTCTCTGGGGGCAGTGTAAGTATTTCCATTTTACACCTGGCCCCCCTCCCAATTTATAACTCTGAAACCTTGATTAAAAGTCACCATTGAAATATATATATTTTTTAATGTTGGCAAATAGTGGCTCACTTATCTAAGTAAAAGAAATTAAGACTTTTATAGTCATTGAAAAGATACATATGAGTCCAGCTATTTAATAACCAGAGCGTGTGAAATTTAATAGAAATACATTCTTGGTCAAGGCAAACTGCTATCTGTGAAATAATCAGTTGGATAAAATTGCATATCAGCATTTGCTTCCCCTTTCTTCTTATACTCAAGAAAATTTCCGATTGAGGTTTAGCTAAGTGTGGCCTCAGAATTATGCAAGGGAAGCTTTTTATCAGGATGTCATGTTCCTGCTGTCATGCTGAAAATGCTGAAGCAAAGAAGACAATTTGAGAGTAAGATAGGTTGGGAGATAATACACAACATTGCTTGTGCTTTAAATGACCCTTTCAAAATATGTGTGAATGAAGTCATCTTAATATTAAAACCTCATACCTACATTTAAACATCAGAGTCCTCTACAGTTTCTTTCTGTTTTTCTATTTTTTCATTTTTGTCTCTCGCTGATGGTTGGGACTGAAATTCTGGTTAAATTTTCCAGACTGCTCTGGGGAAGAGACGCTTTGGGATTTCTTCGCTGGTTTTAGTGTCAGAAATTATTATATCCAGTTGTGAAACTGGACTCTGTCGATGTTGTCGTTTGACTCTGGCCAAATGTCAGGCACTCACAAATTAATACACCCAGGGCTCATGAGTTGACATAAGGCAAACTGGGAGAAAAAGACACACTTGGCAGAAACAGGCAAAACCTTTTATTTGTTATTTGTTAATAGAATCAGAGAAGTAAATGAGAAATGAAATAAAACTTTCAAAGACACTATTTCTCCACTTACCTCCCTCCCTCCCAGCAGCTGCACAAGGGAACAAGGTGTGGGGAGGGGTGGGGTAGGTCAGTTCATCACCAAAATCTTTCTCTACTGCTCAGAGGAGAGGAGTTCTTTCTTCTGCTTAGCCATGGGTCCCAAAATCTCACAAGTGGCAGTCCGCCCGACCCTCCCATGTGAGCTCACTCCACGGGCAGACAGTCTTCCAAAGACTATTGCAGCGTGGGGTTTCTCGTCCTCGGATTACAGACCTCCAAGTCGGCCGTTCCATTTCGGGAGCAAGGCTTTTCTCCTCTTTGCTGAACCACAGTCTCTCTCAGGCATCAGCGTGGGGCACTTAATTCAGTCTGTAAAAGCCTATTTCTCCACTGAAACTCCCACTGGGCTATGGCCTCCTCTAGGCATCCACCTGCTCCGGCGTAGGGCTGCGTGTGGATTTTAACATTCCCCGTGGACTCCATGGGCTGCAGGGGGACATCTTGCTTCACCATGGTCCTCACTGCAGCCTGCAAAAGATTCTTGGCTCTGGTGTCTGGAGCTTCCCCTCCCCCACCTTCTCCACTGACCTTGGTGTCTGCATTATTGTTGTTTCCCCTTACATATTTTCACCACCTCCTCCTCTGGCCAAAAAGAAGAGCGTGCCCCCCCTCCCACCTTGGCCTATTTTAAAATATGTTTTCACAGAGACGTAACCAACATCTCTAATTGGCTCAGTCTTGGCCAGCAGTATGTCCATCATTTTTAGAGCCATCAGGGATTGGCTCTGCTGGACATGGTGAAGGCTTCGAGAAGCTGCACACAGGAGCCATTTTGTGGGCCCCCCCACTAGCAAAAACTGGGCCAAGCAAAACCAACATAGTAGACAAGAGCAATGATTCTTGGTATGAAAATCTCTTTTTTTCCTGGAATCTTGCAGGGGTACCTTTGTGATGTGCTTCAGGGAAAAAGTGAATGTTGCAAATGGCCTTTGTCATAGTTTTTGTCATGTCCCCCCCACTCCATTGTGTCATTGACACCACTCTCAAAAATGCACTGGTAGTTATTTAAAAAGTAAAACATGGGAAGAAAAATCATAACAGAAAATAAGAATTGTAGAACTCCTATGAGTTATTAAAGCAACTCTTATTCTCCTGATCTTCCAGCTGCTGTTCTCATGTTTGTATAAATACTGTCCTAACTATACTGTCTAAGATGGGACGCTTGAGGTACCCTGTGGAATCTCTCAAATTTAACAGCAAAGCAGGACTTTGAAATTTTTTCTGGCACGGTCATATAAAGCACTGGTCTCTGTAAATACAATTTTTAATTTGAGATTCTGAGAAAAAGTGACCTTTCCCTCCAATTCCTAAGAATGTTATTGGGATCTTCTGTGTATGCTTGCTTATCTTTCTTTAAATAAGCTTTTTTTTGTGCTCTGTGGTTTAATCATTATCAATAGCATGAGGAAGAATCAGCAGCGTTCACTTTAAAGCTTGAGAATGCCGGATAGTCTTGATAGCACATCTCCTCTATGACACAAGAAGCTCGTACCTCAGCACTGAGCATGTCTGCTTTGCTTCACGACCTCCTCTTTGGAAGCTGTACTTCTGAGATTTACTCTTTGTTAGTGTCTTGCTGTAATATTGTAACAAAAGAAGGATTATATTCAATGTCTTGTTTTATTTATATCCTCAGAGTAACTGTGGGGAAAAGATCCGTATTCGTCGTGTGCTGATGAACTCACCACAGATCATCACCATAGGGTTGGTTTGGGACTCAGACCACTCTGATCTGGCTGAGGATGTGATTCACAGTCTGGGAACTTGCCTTAAACTGGGAGATGTGAGTTTTTTGTATTTTGGCACTACCTAAAAAGATAGTCTTTTTCATGGTAGTCTAAAGTACCAAATCAAGAAAAATGCAAAATTGCCACGTTTACCTTTTCGATGTCCATAAATAGAGGAATAGAGGGCAGAACCAAGAATCAGAACTGTTTCTGAAAGCCTTAGAAAAACCTGTGAACTGTATTTTCTTGAGTTTCTGAGATGTCTGGAAATTTAAAAATATTTTCAAGTGAAAGGAAATTTTGGATTGGGGTTGTGCTATTTCTATAATAATACATATGTGTTCTTTCATTTTGAAGAACGGAAGTTTATTTCTATTCCTTTTGAAGACAAAATGTAGTTTAGTGGTCTTTGCGCTTGGTTTTTTTTTTAACCTTTAGCTCCTCTTTTTGGTGAAATGTTTGTAACACTATGGTCGTAACATTTAAGAGCTCTTTGTAACTGAGCAGCGTCTAAGAGGTGGTGACTGGCACAGTGTGATTGAATGACAGACTGAGTTAAACAGGATTCAGAGGTTTGTCCCCTGGAGGGTTCACTTACTCTACATTAGCTAATGCTTTAGAGGTGAATTATTGGTATACCAAGATGTAGCTAAGTCTTACTGTAGCATTGAGATACTACATAAAATAGTTAATATATATACACATACTTACATAAAAAAAAATGCGTTGTCCACTGCACAGTGTGGAATCAGTGTGAGCTGATTGAAAAGTGGTTATGAAACAGTGTGGTCTTTGCATAGTAAAGCTGTAGTGCACTAACAAACTGAGACCTGTGGATTTTAAGTTAATAAAATTCAATTAAATAGAAAAGGGTTGGGTTTTTTTCTGTGTGCGGAACTTCTTTGATCTACTGGTGTCTTCAGCTACCTTTTGTGTTAGCATCATAAACTGGTCCTTGCTAAGTTCTGGATAGTCCTTGCTAAAGACAGAATAAATGCCAGCTGCTTACTGTCTAAACTGCTTTGTTTCTGCAAAAATGAATGAATGTTTTAAACAGTTTTTAATATAATCAGCAAACATGACACATAATAGAACCACATTCAAATTCTGTAACAGGTATTTTATCATTGTTATAAATGTCTTCCTTCAAGTAGTCACAGACTCCCAAGTCCAACTCAATTAATGAGCATCTGGTGAGTTGGTCAGAAACCATTTCTGGTGTGTGTGTCTGTGTTTGCTTAAACATTGCTTGATTGCTTATTTATTGCCTTGTTTTCTCTATCTTTTGAAGTAGAAACCTGACACCTCTCTATAGTGCTTTGAGGTCGTTGACCATAAAACAGTATGTAAAATTCTGAGCACTTTATTAATCTCTCCTTTCATTTTTCTCTTCTCCCTTCTTGAAGCTTTTCTTCAGGGTAACTGATGACAGAGCAAAACACTCAGAGCTGTATTTGGTGGGAATGATCTGTTACTATGGAAAACACTATTCAACCTTCTTTTTCCAAACTAAAATCCGCAAGTGGATGTACTTCGATGATGCTCATGTCAAAGAGGTGAGAAAAAAGTATTTAGGAAAATAATCTGTTGGAAATTTGTTAGCTGCCTGTGTGTAAATCCTTACTGTTTTCTACAGATTTTGAGATTTTTTTTTTTGCTGGTTTTCCACTCAGGATCCACAAATTTGTTACTCCTTTTTTCTCTGAAGTCTTTTCAAAAAAAGCATAGCAGAAATCTCAGAATCCCTATTCTTAATTCTTTTCGGTTGGCTCCCAGTCTTGTTTTTATGCTGTTGTTTGAAAACCTACAGTTTGCTTGTGCATACAGCTAACACACATCTCTTTCGCTTGCTGACAAGCGCTGTAGCTATTTAGTGCCTGTTTTTGGACTCTGCTGAAGTGTCTACTTGCCAGTCTTCCCTAGTCCTTGCTGCCAGCAACAAATCTTCTGCTTCTTCTGGTAGTGCTTTTTTTCAACCTTTTCACCAAGCATGGAGTCCTTGACATTAAAGACACCAGTGCTGGGATCTTGGCAGAACATTATAACCCTTTAGATGGTTTGGCATTATTTTATACCAGTCTCCTTTTTCCTTCTAGTCATGGAATCACAAAGGTGAGAGAGGAAAATTTTCTCCTGTAGTTATGCCAAACACAGTCTCAAATTGGAAAAAAATAATGCATTTGTTCAGTCATACTTCTCAGAAAAAGTTTGCCAAGGATAGGTATTGCAGTGCTTTAGTAGACCTCTTCATGTATGGAACAGATTTGTTGGAATAAATATTCAGTGTATCAGGTGAAACCTCTATTAGTACGTGGGGAAGATTTATGTGAATTAATTGCCTGGCCTGTCAATGCGTGCAGAGCGTTTCTGTCACAGCAGAAATATTCACACACTTGAAGTATTTCGCTTTGAATTTTAATTTACTGTCCCAATACCTTTTATTGTTCATTTTGTTCATTAACAAATTCTTCTTCTTTTTGTTGATACAAAGTTACAACATCTCAGAGAATGAAAAGTTTTTTTTATGGAGAAGAAATTTGAGAGGGAAGGATTATTTTTGTAGTTGTATTTTTAGCATGAATTGTAATCTATTTAGCTGTAGGATGGTGAATACTTTGATTTTAGGTAGGTTGGTTCAAGAGCTTTCTTGCTGAGTCCGGGCTGATACTGGCTATAGAAAGAGTTGAAGTATGTCAGTGGAAAATCAAACTCTGAAAAGTGGTGACGGAGGGGAAAGAACTTATTACAGAAAATGATAACAGCAAGCCTTTCTTGGTTTTGTTGGTTTTTTTTGGTTGTTAATTCAGATTGGTCCAAAATGGAAAGATGTTGTGACAAAGTGCATTAAGGGTCACTATCAGCCTTTGCTGCTGCTCTATGCAGATCCAAGAGGAACTCCAGTGTCAACACAAGACTTGCCCCCTCAGGTGGATTTACAGCAATATAGCAGGACTTGCTATGATAGCGAAGACTCAGGTAAGCAGTGTGGGCTCTGTGCCTTGTACCTTCATGCTGGCTTGTGAAATGCTTTTCCTTCATGTGGTGTGTGAAATGCTTTTCTTCTTTTGAGGGTATTATTGTCAGCAGCGGTCCTTGTTGCTTGTTAAAGCTGATCAGTAATTCTGAAAAGGATTATCAGTGTTTCATCTGTGAACTTCTCTCTTGGTCCGAGACTGAGGATTGCTTGGGTAGCAATCTTTTCCAAAAACGTTTGGAGAAAGAAACTGGGATCAAAAAAAAGGTGAAGGACCTCGTGTGGTGCGGATGTAGAGAGCAACACAAACTGATGACTTCAATAACTGAAGTTTCTGACTTCAAAAGTTCTAAACCATCCGTAAATAGGACATTTACTGCAGGACTTGTTCTCACCAAAAGTGTGAAGCACCCTCAGGCTCAGTGTTTGCAGTTAAACATAAGAATGACTTCCTTCTTTAATATAATTTTTCTTCTTTAATTTCTCCACTGACAAGTGAGTATGAAACTAATATCCCATATATTAAGGAGAGTATATTTCACATATGTAAAATGACCAACAGTCTTCAAACTGTTCAGATTTTTTACTTTTGTGCTGAAAGTGGAGGGAGGAGATTGTCTTTTTCACCTTTTCCAATGAGGTCAGGAATTACTGTACTTAAACTGAATCATGATGCTTCATACTTTTCAATAGGGGATCAATGCTGGCTTCTTGAGAAGGAGGAGGTTACTTTGCTTTAGATAAAAGTATTTCAGTATAAAGTTTATACTAGATAAGCTTTTGGTTCATAATAGAGGAAACCTGTTAATTATTATAATGTGATAATCTTGTTACCCTTATTAATATTTCATACTTGAGTAATTTTTTTACTTTCCCTGAAGCAGTGTGTTTCATATTGTATGTGCATTGTGCAGTGTTGAAATTAATAATTTCAGTATGGTGCTAATGTGTATTTTCAGTCCAGTGGATGTAGTTTAATTTTGCATATTAAAATGGTTTGATAAATTTGGAGTTACCAAAGAGAAAGAAAGATGTTTTCAGGAGGAATGACACTTTCTTCCTGCTTCCAAAGGAGCAGACTTTTCCCATAATCTCTGGTGTCCTTGAATCTGAGTTGGTATCTTTGGTATTCTGTTTTTCTGTTAACTTCTTTATAGTTGCCCCTGTTCTCTTATTTTAGCCTTTCTTGACTTTTAAAATAGCTGAAGAAGATAGAAATTTGACATGGCTTCCGTGACATTTCTTTATTCCCCAGGGAGAGAACCTTCTATCTCGAGTGATACCAGGACAGATTCCTCTACAGACAGCTATCCTTATAAACAGGCACATCATGAGTCGGTGGTCAGTCACTTCTCCTCTGACTCCCAGGGGACAGTCATCTACAATGTGGAGAATGATGCAGCTTCACAGAGCAGCAGGGACACAGGTACCATTACATCTGTGTGATCATTGTCATTAGATAAGATGACTGCAGTGGATTCCAGTGAAAAATATTTCTATATATACATACAACCTATAAAAGAATGATGAAAAATATCTAATATCCTAAATTTTTGGATTTGTAGTGAACTGTTGGCATTCACCAAAAATTGCATGATTTAAAGGTCTTGTTGGCTTCTGTAAACTTGCATCTAGCCAGACAAGCATTTACAGATTTGTTTTTCTGTTATCCACAATACTGCCTGCTCTCTTTGTTATATAATTCTGTCAGTTGGAGTCTGCAAAGCCCCTTTGTAGGGTTTGGTAAGTGTCATGTGTGCTACTTACTCATCTACAGGCAGTTACTCCATTTCAGGAGTTGCAGCTATCTGGGAAAGGCCTTTTCATCACCAGAATCCCTCATACTTGGGAACTAAGGACTTTTTGTGTAAGTGGGTTTTGGTAGTATTTACTGCACCACTGAGGAGCATAAGATTATGTCCTGCCTGTGCCATGGAAGCAAATTAAGCTGGAATGTGCAGTGAAAATACAATCTGTATATATGTTCCTTTGGGCAGCTGAACAGTCTGCCTGAGCACTCTTTAGTTGAAAAGAGGTTAACTGGAAGTCTGAAGACTTGATCTCCTCCATTATTCATGGCCAGTGACCACAGTCAGTCTGTTTCTGCATGCAGTAGCTTCTAACATCACATCTGAAAAAATAGTGTGTAAGTTAAGGTCAGACTTCTGTAGCATCAGAAACAGGATATGCTGTGTCTGTTTGAAAAGTTATTTTATTGTGCCTCAAATAAGTTTTCTAACAAGACCTAAGAATTGAATCAGCAGCTGTTAGTTGCACCAGAGTGTCAAAGCTGTCACACCGCTTTGTCCTTTTATTTGTAAAATTGTTGCTTTCTTGTATCATCATTAGTTCATTTGAAACAACCTATGGTATGTCAAAATCTGAAAATGTTTCAAATTCATTTTATTTAATGTTCTTTCATTCTTCATCGGAGGTCCAAGTATCTATAATACACAGGTTAAGGTAGCCCAACAGTTCCTTTAATGTTTTAGCAAATACTTAAAGTTGTAGGGACCAGTCATAGTCTTAGGTAGGGTGTGAGAAAGAAAGTTGGAGCAGAAATTGAGTGATGAGGAAACAAAATGTATGTTTGTCTTCAGAGTACAAAGAAGACGAAATTGAAAGTGCTAGTGGTATATTATTTAAATAGTCTGCAAAAATGGCAGAGTTTATTGTATTAGATTCCTGCCTGCAAAACTTGCCATGCAGAAGTTAGCAGAAAAGGAGAGTAAAGGACATGGTCGCAAACATATAAGCATGAAGTTCAGCATGTAACCTTTTGTTCTGTCATTTTTGGTGACTTTGTCCTTTTCTTTTTCTTTCTTCTCCTATTGATTCTATCCTGTGTTATTTCCTTCAGCTTAGCCCATCTCTCCACCTAAATTCAGTTGTCCTTATCTTCCCTAATTCAGCCTTAGCTATAGTCAGTCTGTCCCCTTAGCTAGCCACTTGTCTGGGCATTTCCCCTCTTTTTTTACCTACCCAAAACCTTTCCAAAAAAAGTCAGTGTGCCAACTAATACAACTGCTCAGTCATCAAATGCTCATCCGTGGGGCTATAAAGAGGCCATCCACATTGACCTGTCAACTGAATCGTTCTGGGCAAGAGCAGGATTCTTCATTTAATGGCCATTTATCCACTACTCCAGCCCAGAAAATTATGGACCCTATCCCTCATCATCCTCCGGGGAAGGACTACCATTGGGTCCTATGACCTCAGTCTCCTGGGTACTTCAGAATGGGGGCATTAAAGTGGCTGCATAAGCCCTCTCTTTGCTCCTACCAACCTGTGCTGCTGAGGAAAATGTGCGTATTCTCGCTGCCCTATTTATGCAACTGAGATTTCAGGGGGAGGGAGTAGGGGGTATTCTGTCTTAACCCATTTGATTTGATTTTCTTCTCTAACGTGCTCTTAGACACACACACAACTCCTGCAAAACCAAACTTTTCCTTTGAATATTGCTGTTTGCTTGTGAAGCCATCCCAGGTCTGGAGGATGAGGTATTTAAGTGATACATTCATCAAGAGACACCTTTTAAGCATACTGTTAGGAACTCAGAACTTCTGGCTTGTTATTTTAGTGAATTTTTAAAAGTGAGTGTTAAGTGTTAGCTTATATTCCTGAGATTTTAAATTCTTACATTCATGCATTATGTTGAATTTAGTCTTTGTTTCAGAGTATCCAAGTAAAGACAACAAAGCCTGTGTACTGCAGACTTCTGATTCTTGACATCTCCTCCATGGCTATTAAATGTCTGATGACAATGGGACTATATTTGCAGTCTTTGAAAGGAGGAGAAAATACTAATGCAAAGCTAACAGCCCTCATTCTAAAAGGCTAAGCTGGGCTTTATTCTATGCAAACCCTAAGATAGTGCTAATAGCAGTAAATATTGTCAAATAGTTTCTCTTATGGTAGTTGAAGGATGCTAACCAAGCAATCCCTATCATGTTGGAATGTTTAACTAGACAAGCTGTGCATGCTGAAGTGAAACACAAGTCTCTTCTGTCTTGAGGGGAGCCAGTACAAGGTATAAGATAATGCTGTTCTTGGAGTTTCTGAAAGATGTTGCGGTCTATGCTGTGAAGGGAAAAAAAAAATCCTCCAAAGCACAGGCTCATGTTCAGTCACCAAAGTACTATTCATCTTTTATCTTAATTGCCAACATTCCTCTTTTGTGTCCTTAATTTCTTTTCTTTTATATAGTCTACTTGTTTCTGAAGAATTTGGCCATAAAATTGCTCTTTGCTTTGCAAATGAAAAGAAAAGCAAGCCTTGTGTAGCTTGCTTTTTATTGTTTGGATTCCTTCCCACTCATTTATTGTAATATCTTTGTAGCAATTGTAGTTGCAATGAATCGGTTTTTTAACTGTTAAAGGTACAATTTTATATGTAAAATTCGCTTTAAATGTTGTTGATTTCTGTGCTAATCTCTAGAGAAGGGAGAAGGCTCAGGAGGGCCAGCTGTGTAGTGTGGGGGCTGTTAGACCACTACTTGCTAGTAGGGATTTTCATTTTCTGTCATCCTATACAAGGTTAAAGTTTGTGATATAAAGGCTAGAAAAAAGTCTTTGTAGCTTATTCATAAATTCCCTTCTTATCCTGCATCTCTGCTTGGGACTACTCACGTGAGTAAAGCCATGCGTGTGTTTGTGCTTGCAGGTTTAGGACTGTGAACGTGTGAGAACTATAAAATTAAGCAAAGACAATACAGAAAATCTCTGATGTCAAATAGTCTTAATTCATGTTTGATGTGAGGAAATTTTGAGTACATGGTATTCAAGAGAAAATACTGGCACTCAGACACATAAGCTTTAGTAAGGGAGTGTTGTGTGTCAGCTGATTCGTGTTCATGGTTTGTGTGTGTGCTCTTAGCTGATGTGAATTAGCTGGCTTGGCCCTTGAGAGCCAAGGGAGGCTTCTTCACTGTAGACTAGGCTTACTCAGATTACTTAATGTTTGCTACAGGCAAAGAGAGTGTAGATGGGTAGTTAGTGCAGAGCAGCTGATGATGTGTAGTAATTTATTATTAGATGGTAACTCGTTGATGTGTTTGAGTCTTTATTCAACAGAGTAATGTCTAGCAAGCTGTCCTCGGGAGTTTCATGTTCATGGTCATTAAAACTGACAGCAAAAAATGGTGTCCTTAGTCTACTAGAAGACAAGGCAGAGTCAACTTTTCCTTGGCCTATGGATAAGCTGTCATTAACCAGAGTCCTTAGAGGGGCTGTACTGTTCTTTTATGACCTTAAAAATGGAACATCCTCTCCAAGACAAAACCAGAAACTTGTGGATACAAAAACTTACCCAAACTTGCCAGTTAGTGTTGGAGTGTCTGCAGCTTCTGAGGAACAAGAGAGTCCTGCTGCTCTTAGCACCGTGAACACTTGATCTGAAGGCTCTTGTCATCTCTACTGTGTTCTTCCTTCTTCCAGGCCACCTGACTGACAGTGAGTGCAATCAGAGGCATGTTTCAAAGAAGGGCTCACTAGCAGACCGCAAGAGGAGTTCTAGCCGGTCTCGGCGGAAAGGAGATGAGGCTCAGTCATCAGGATACCATAGTGAAGGCAAGAGATGTTACTTTATTTTAAATATCAGTATCTTTCTTAATGTTTTTAATGTTCTCATTGTGTACATACATTTCCCTCATTGTTTCTTCCATCTTTGTCTTTATTTAGTTCTCTCTTTGCTTTTTGGTGTTTTGTTCTGGTTTTGTTTGTTTGTTTGGGTACTGTTGGGTTTTTTATTATCATTTTGTTGTTTTGGATTGCACTTTTCAAAGTCTGCATGAAGATGCTGCAAGTAGGGCTACTAGTTTTAATTGAAGTTATTTTTGTGGCTTTTGCTGTCTCTGCAAACTGCAGGAGAAACCTTGAAGGAGAAACAAGCCCCCAGAACTGCCCCCAAACCATTCAGCAGCACCAGCAGGCTGAGGGAATTTAAAGAGACAGTGAGCAATATGATCCACAGCAGACCACAGCAGATTTCTCAAACCATCCAGACTTCCCCTCGTGGAGGGATTAGTGTGGATCAGGCAGAAACACGACCCTCAAAGAACCTGTCTGCACACGCTCGAGACTGGGAAGTGGAGAGTACCAGCAGTGAGTCTAAATCCAGCTCGTCTAACAGGTACCGGCCAACGTGGAGACCCAAAAGAGAGTCTCTGAATATAGACAGTATCTTCAGTAAAGACAAGAGGAAACATTGTGGCTACATTCAGCTTAGCCCTTTCTCTGAAGAAGCAGGTAAGATTCTTGAGAACATTTATTGGGAAGTAAAATTTTGAGCGTGGAATTTAGGTCAGTGGTGAGTCATGTCTGTGAAGACTAATTGTTGTGTGCGTGTTCATATTGCATGTATGATAACTCTGATTTCTGTGTGCTACATTTCCTAAGGAAGTACTAAAAGACATTACCATCCAGTCTGCTTAAATGGACACAGACTATACTACTAAGTGTCTGAAGTTTGTCCTTTGGAGTGACCATTTGTATTGCTCTGGTTTTTCCTCTGGTTCATCATGGTATTTTTACTTGATGGCTCAGAGTATGGTGCAGAAAGTACTTTGTGTATCTGTACAGAGTTCTTATTGTGAGGATAAGAGCCTGGAAGCCAATGATGATTTATCTGGGAATATTTTATGCCATAGAAGCTGTGCAGCATGTACCTGGGGACATTGTCCTCAGCTTTGCTGGTTTTGACCAGTTGAAAAGAATTGGGAAGCATAAAGGAATATGTACAGGGAAGGTGAAGGGGCAGAGAACACAGCTCCAGGGGAGGACGGCAGTCAAACAAGAATTAAATGGCAAGACAGTGAAGTGTGTAAGGAAAAATTAAAAACCCCCAAGTTTTGCTGTTCTCTATATAAGCTAGAGCAAATCATAAATGGCAAAAAAAGCAATGTTAAAAATGAGAACATCTGAAATAGATATGACAGAATACTGGGAATACAATTGGATATACTGTAAAATTATCTTGTAGAAATACAAATTGTTATGCGAGGAAAGGATTTTCATTCCACACTTAATTGTTACCTCAGGGGGAATATGAGAAGTTATACTAAAGGGGAAAGATTGGAAGATAAATTTGTTGAACAGATTATTTTGCTAGGAAAGCTGTAAAAGTATTAGGTTTTTATTGCTTAATATTGCCAGTTTTACACTAAATTAATGATAGTGCTTCTGGTTTAACCATATTTGAGCATCTAACTTGTGTATGAATGTTTTGCTGGTATTGAAGCTTAGGTCTTCTACCAAGCTATATTGTTTTATCTTGACAGGTAAAGAACTTCCTGAGAATGAGGGGAAGGAACACAGTGTTCAAGAAACAAGGTCAAGCCAGTCAAATGTCAGATACAAGCATGGTGTGCTGGGCCGGGGCACCCAGCACCATATGGTGGATCAACATCCTCATCTAATACAGAGAATGGAGTCTGGCTATGAAAGCAGTGAGCGCAACAGCAACAGCCCTGTTAGTCTGGACATGCCCTTGTCTGAAAGCTCAAGCACCCACAGGTAATTGCAACAAACTTCATGTTTGGGGTGATTGAAGTCTTGATTTCTTTTTTGCAGTTACATAATGGTGTAGAACATTTTGCAAAACAGTGGTCCTAGTTTGAAATGCAGCTTTATTGGGACAGGGTAAAATAGTAGGGAAATGGGAGCCTGTTCTTTTCAGTGTATTGATAACTTACTGCTAGTGAGAAGAGAAAAAAAAATGGGGCTTGATTGAGTGAGAAATGTTGTCTAAAGTGATGTATCTGAAATAGTTGTACCCTTAGTTCTGGGGTTTTAAAGCTTGTACTTTGAGTAGTTCATAGTCCTTTTTGTTTAATTAAACCATTGATTCATAGACGCCTCGTACAAAAAAGAAAAGTCAATAGTCTTGTATAGAAATCTTTTTTTTCAGACATACTTGCAATATTTGTATGTAAAAATAAATAGACAGCACAATGTGTTTCTTTCCTTGATGTAGGAAGCTTCAGGTAACCGCAAACTGACACTGTTTATGGCCGGAATAGGAGATTTTCAGCTGTAAGAATCTGTTCTGAACAATTCCCGGACCACAGTTTTAATATAAATTGCATAATCTTATGGAGGAGAATAGAATTACTGTCCTCCTTGTTAACTTTCTCTTTCCCTGTTTCTTTCAAGAGTTTCTTACCGTAAACTTCTTTTAAAATTAAATTAAAATACAAGTATATGTTTGTGTGGATACAAAAAAGGTAGATACAATTTCTCCTGGAGAGATTAGTCAAATGGTAAACTATAATTACTCTCTTCTTGGAGGGATGTTCATATGAAGCGAGCAGGTGGATTTGTTCCTGCTTGGCGTAACATCCCAAAGTCTCACAGTAGCAGCATCTTGGAAGTGGAGTCTGCGTCATCAATTGGGAGCTGGACAAACAGCCCACACATCATTGGAAATGGTAAGATACAATTTGTAAGGGTGGTTATGCAAGGTAAATTGTATTGGAGTTGTTCTTTACTTTCTGGATCTTTTATGTTCATGGGGAAATTACAAGGAAAGGGAAAAGAAATTTTGAGGAACACAACAGTTTTACAAGAAATAATTATAAGATTTACTAAAGAGGATTGCAAAAAACTTTGTTGGAATATTCCTTTGATCATGTTGTTCTGACTTTTGTGTATTGACTTACCTGATAAAATAAAGCTATTTTTCTTATTCTTTCTTATAGTTCAGTATTCTGCTATCAGTCAAAAATACCCTCCCAAGCATAACTCATAATTTAGTAGAGTCCTGAAAACAAGCTTGTAATTCTGCACAAAATTCAAAACTGTCAGAACTGTGAATATTTTTTTACAAGATGTTTGGGCTAAGGCTAAGCTTTGCTGCTTATGTATCATTCTAAGAAATACTTTATTCCAGAGAGTGTGGGGAAAGGAAAGGCAGGAGGAGAGACACTTTCTGAATACTGGTAATAGGTGAACTGAGATTGTCAGTATTTCTGTTGTGTAGGATATTGATAGGCTTTATGTTCCTCCCATTTTCATCCACTTTATGCAGTTAGATGAAAAACATCTCACTTGGAATCCATTTAACTTTCAAAATCTAGTGGTCTGACTAATTTGATATAGCATCATTTACAGATTATAAACACAGTAAGCAGCCTCAAGATTTCATCATCAGTTTAGGATTATTTCTTCCAATTCTCTCTGTTCCATATGCTGTTTTCCTGGGTCATTGAATCCAGGGATGGGCTCTGCTGCAGGGGAGCCTGAAGCACCACTATATTGGGTGGGATTTTATAAGTAAAATTTAACAAAGGAACATTTATGTTTTGCAGTTCTGTGCTCTTTGCTTTGTCAGACTGTTATTTTCTAATGTTAATTTTATTCTGCATTAATACTTCTTTGTCTTTTAAGGGATATTTTAAGAGATGTAGCTATCAAAAAGGTTTGGTTGGTTGGTTTGTTTGTTTTGAAGGTGGAGACATGTTTGTTCCTTTAAAGAGTGAGCTGGATGAATTGCAAGAAGAGGTGGCAAGGAGAGCCCATGAGCAAGAGCTACGCAGAAAGAGAGAAAAGGAAATGGAGGCAGCAATGGGCTTTAATCCCCGTCCCAGCAGGTTCATGGATCTAGATGAACTGCAGAATCAGGGTAACCTTTTGAATGCAGTATATTTTGCAAGATGGTAGTGCTGAAATTTTTTGGACCTTTGACTGTAATTTCTTGTTTTAGTTCTGTGTATGTCTCGCTGCATCCACCCCCATTACAATTTTATACCTTCAGGTAGTGAAATACCAAACACTACAAACCTGTAGAAAGTGAAAAAGCTGTTTGATATTTTGACCAAATTTCTTGTTAAATGAGAAAACAAAGTAATGTAGAGGTATTCTTAATATATCTGCATCTTTCTATTTTTACAGTAATATACACTGCTAATAGTATTGATATCTATATTTAGCTGTAAGCCTTTAAACCAGCATCTTGAAATGAGCAGGGCTGTTTGTACCTTTCAGGCATCTTAGCTCTGTCCACAGCAGAGGTTGTTCATATAAACCATTGTGCTGTTTCTGATTGATTTTAGTACCTTTATAGCCCTAAGCAGTTCTGCTTGTTCCTGCCCAACTGTGTACCCACAGCACAGGCATGGGTACAGGTACTCTGGCTGGATCTAATTGAAAATCTGAGCTGGGTTTAGGTTGCATATCTTTTTTTCGGGAAAAAGAATTTTAAAAAATTGAAAGCTAAATACGAAATTTGATTGTCTTTTCCATGGCTCCTCATCTTTTTAGCAGGAGATGGCAGCAAAAGAGGTTTAATTGGAAGGATGCAGCTGTAGCAGAGGGAATATGACAGGATTCACATGTAATACCTTTGTTTTAACCCTAAATTTCCATCAGCCAGTAAGGGGATTCAAGAGAAAGGTGGGATAAGGTGCACTGTCGCAGTCAAGAGTGAACCCTGAAACATGATGGAACACTTAACTGGGGGTCATTGGAGGGTAAGCAGAGCCAGGAAAGGTGTAATGAACACCTGGGCTCTGGTCCAACAAATGTACGCATGATCAGGGCAATCCTACTGTGACATCCTGTGTTGCCAGGCCTCCTGGCATCCCCATACTGCTTCCTCCAACCTGATACAGAAAGGAGTTGAAGTTGCTGGTTTGCTGCTCAAGGAGAGGAAGGAGAGGGGCAGCCCACAGCAGTGCCAGTTCTGGACACAATCCCAACGGTGCTCTGCAGCCTAAAATGGCACTGTGCCAATGGCAGCTGAACAATATGATCTCCATGAGAATGCCTGTCTGGGAATATTTGTATAATTTTTGCTGACGGTCAGTTATGCTTTGTGGTCCTGCTATAACCTGCTGGTAACCAGGAGAAAAAGTCTGATGTACCAGAGTAAATGAATATATTTTTTTATTATTATAGCGTTTACTTTTGTAGCATAAATGCTAATGATCTAAAAACTGTAAAGTAAACCTCTATTGCTGAGCGTGTTGTCTTCTCTGCTTCTCCTGCATGAAGGAAAATAGCATGTTCTCCAATACATTACCCCTGTTCTTGATCTCTTCTGTTAGTTGATAGAAGCAAAGATTGCTTAGCTTTTCTTTGTTAAAAAGAAGGTAAACTAGACCAATGCTTAATCAAAAAAGAATTTAGTAAAATGTTTGAGGAGTTCAGGTACATTGACTTGAGATCTAGAAAAGTCTTTGTTTATTCCTTTTAAGTCTTTCACCACCCCAGTCAGAGATACAATAGCTTAACATTAACAGACTACTTGACTGCCTGGAAGGCTTTCTTGTATGCAGAACTCCAAAACACTTGTGACTCATTTTCCCCTCAAGTAAACTGCTAAATTCATGCAAAGAAAGCTAACTTTAGTGTTCTGCCCTTGATTACAAGCCTCAGTTGCCTTGATTTTGAAACTGAATGTGCTGCTTGATTAACTCACTGCTCTAACAACTCTCACTTCTCTCTCCAGTACTAGCTTTTCATGCAGGTTCTTTGGGTTTATGGTAAAAGAGTTTGTATTTATATCTGTGCCCAAGGGTGTTGGGGATCAGGTCAGGCCACAGCATGTGCTATGCAAATTGAGAGAATGTAATTTATTGTTGGCTGATAAAGATATTCATGTTCTCTACAACAATGACAGACATTCCATTAAAAAGACCCACCCCTAAACAAAGTAAAAAGTCAAGTTTTATTTTCTGTTTTCCTTGCCTTATTTGAATGTTTACATTTTAGTGCATAATTTGCATAACGCCTAATAGGTGACACCAAATTGTTTGGGCATTTCTTCCTCTCCAAAACGGATGTTACAATGCCAGGACGCAGGGGGATTTTTGTGTCTAAAGATGATTTATCCTTCTCTTCTCCAATACTGTTCTCTAAATTGTTGAAAAAAGAATTCTTGACAGTTGTCACTTTCTTCTCAGCTTCATACACCTTGTTTTTCAAGCTGCAAGTCTATTGAGTTTTTGTATTCTGTATGGTACTTACAGCAGTTAAGTGTGTGCACTGAACTCAGTTATAGAAGTATTTCATGCAGGTATTTATGTTTACACTCAAGTCTGAGTTTTCTTCCCCAGACACATTAGTTGTTTCAGTTTGTTTCCATTTTGATGAAGAAGTGTCAGATGGGTTTTGTCTGGAAACTTAACATACAATGAAAAAACACTGATCTGCTGTATTTCTTTTACTGATACATTTGGATTTAGATTTGATTCCAAATTTAGTGTAATTCCCACTTGACAGAAGTCATTTGAACTGGCTCTGTGATGTCTGTACCATGTTTTATACTGATTTAAAGTGTTGAAAATAGTAGAATAAGCCAGTACAACTCTCTACACTATAGAAAATTTGAGGGAAAAGTTCTGTTTCACCATGTTTTATTGTGTGGATGTCAAGCACATCAGAGTGCTCAAGATCTACTTCTGCTTAGGAAGGGTTAGGTGGTGCGGTCTGGGATGTGCACAGCCTCTGCGAGAATCCATATGTGGAAGGATTTGGCAATCACAAATGGGATAAGGGTAAGTGAGGGTTCTGCAATGAATGAAACCAAAATGAAGGGTGCTGCCCACTTGCAGGGAGGAGTGATGGCTTTGAGAAGTCGATGCAGGAGGCAGACTCAATCTTTGAAGAGTCCCTGAATCAGGAGCAGAAGGGAGATTGCGCTGCAGCTTTGGCTCTCTGTAACGAAGCTATATGTAAGTAACCTTAACTGCCTGAGCTACTGCGCTTTGACTGTGTACTAATACAGAATAGAGTCTGAAACGCTAAATCACATGAAGTGGTCATGTAGTAATACAGGGGTCTATCTGGTCTTTAGGAACATGCTGGTTGACAGAGTTTTTCAATTTTGCAAGCGTTCCCATTTGGGGGTTTTAGTCCTATTCCTCTTCATCTCTGTTTTGTCATGTTTGCATTCATCTTGTTGTTCTCTCCAGTGTTAAGGTAGTAACAGCACTGGGGTGCTGATGTGCCCTTTTTGGTTAATGGTATGTTTCAGCAAGCACCTGGTAGGTGGTTCCCCTTGCCACTTGGTCCTCACAATTTTTTCCCATTCGTCAGGCTGAATTGCAAAGACCATTTAGCTCCCCTGTTTTTCATGGAGGGTGTAGCATAGGAAGAAAATGGTAGCCCACTCTTGAGTCCTCTGGATTAGCAGAAGTGAACTATGCTGTACTTTTAACTTTTGTGAAGAAAAAAGCATTAGGACATCAAAGTGCTTAAATGCATTGTGACCTTTGAGAATGTGTGCTATGTGATTTCATTTTATTTTTGGTGTTTTTCCATTATGACTGGCTGGCTGTCTCACCTCATGCTCCCCTCTGTCTGTGTAGAATGGCTGCAGACTGGGTGGGTAGCTCCTGTGCCATTTGCATTTAGGAATTGGCTTTTATGGACTGCAGAATAAAGGGTGCAGCATACAGCTGTGGTGGTAGCTCTATTAGCTTCCATTCTAGCAAGGAATTTCAAATCCCAGCTGGGTATTCCTGCACATAAAAGGAGTCCCAAGTATGGAGGATGCAGGAGAAGAGTAGATGACAGAATGAAGCATCATTGTGGTAGGGTTGGAAAGAGCCTGTGTGAAGGGATGAGAAATTGGGCTAAAACAAGGATATTTTTAAATTTTATTTTGGTTTAGTTTCAATTAATGTGTTTGTACACCTGGCTAAGCTGAATGTGCATTAATGGAAACAATAGCATCCTTGTGAATTCTTTTGTGGCAGTATTTGCATGGTCCATGTTTTTTGTTCCTGCTGCATCTTTTTTTTTTTTTTTTCTTTTTCAATTTTATTCTTTTTTTCTGTTTGTTTTCTGCTATGTTTTCTTTTGCATTTTAGCTAAACTAAGACTTGCCATGCATGATGCCAGCGCTAGCACTCACAGCAGAGCCCTAGTCGATAAGAAGCTGCAAATCAGTATCCGAAAAGCCCGGAGCCTCCAGGATCGCATGCAGCACCAACAGCCACCGCAGCCGCTGCCTCCTCCAGCCTGCCACCCACCACAGGGCGGCACCATGGCCCAGTCTACAAGGTAGTGCGAGTACCTCACCTAGCCCCAGACCTGGGCTGCATCTGTGAGCAGTGCAGTCTGTAAAGAAATAGCAAACTATGTCTATTCCCCTGGATAGTCCAAGTCCTACTGTGTTACACCCTCTTCTTTTCTTCTCTAGATTAAATCCTATTATAAAACAGTCAATTTTACCCCATTTTCCTCCTCCCCACCACCCTTTCCCCCAGTCTTCATAGAATAGTCCAATGTGCACGTGTTCAAAATGTGATCTGTGACAGAGAATTGTAGCAGTCAGTGCCTGGCAGCATCGATGTCTCATGCACCAACGGAAAAAATACAACAGACAATGATCTGGCTAAAAAAGTGGAGATGTGTTAGGATGAAATGTGACTGTTCATAATCAGGAACAGTTTCAGGACTTGGTCAATAAAAGACTACAGTACAGTAAAAATCTTGCTATAGTTGCTTTTGTGTTGGGAACATCCGCCAGTGTGTTTAGTGCTGTATAGTTTGAAAACTGTCAAGTACACTGATCTTTTCTTTCTAGTCTACTTCTCTAGGGGTGCACTGGTACAACTCTTGAATCCAGATCCTGATCCTGTCACCTTGACTACTCCATCATTCTTCATTTTCTTTCTGTGCTTCCCAACATCCCGTAGCCTGGCTTACCAGCCCTCCTCAGTGTCTCTTCATGATTCTTTCTGCCATACTGATTTTAACTACAGCATAATTAACTCTCTGCTATAACTGGTCCTTTCTTCCTACCCTCTTTAGCATGCAGCTTAATCCTTCTTTCTTCCCATGCCATTCCCTCCTAGCACTAGACCATCCCTATCCAATTTCTAGGCTATGTCTTGAACTGTTACTTTTTTTTCCCTCTCCTTTTTCTTACATGTTATATTATCAGAAACTTAGATAAAATCTCAGATGAGAATCCTTTTTCTGTTCTATTCGGTAAAATGCCATGTACAGCTGTATACAAACACAGTTAATTTGCACACCTGCCAGGCTATAGTTCATAATGTCCTTTCCTTTTCTTGCAGTACCTGAATTACATGTAATGAAAACCGATCTTTTTGTCAATCAGGGGTCCATTATACGCTCTTTTACTGGAGAAATGCAGAGCTCAAATTAGGCATTTTGGCAGATTCTAAGAAAATGAAAGGCATTTTCTTAACTAGTTTTGCTAATGCTAAATTTGCTCACTGCTGCTCTGTGAAAAGAGCATTACTTTTGCAAAAAGGTATATCCAACCACATGTTAATATTTCAGTCAATGGAAAAAAATCCCTATTCATAACCAGAGATCTGTACTCCAGCTTTAATGTAAATAACATAGTAGACAGTACAAAGTTTGCAGTTCCTCATTGATAATGTTGTATTGCTATACACATCAACTAGGTCTTCATGGTAACTTTCATTCCATGCATCTCAAGGAAGAGCCAAGCGCTGATCTTACAGTTGCCTGAAGTTTTCTGCTGGAGCTGACGTAGCCTATCATTTTCTCATAGGCAATAGATTTCATACTGTTTGTCCTGTCAGTATATTAAAATGCTAGCTAAATGCAGAAAAATGCCAGGGACACGTATGACCCAAGAATATAACTGTCTTGCATTGGTACATAAAAGAATGAACATTATTTTCTAGCAGTATGCTTAGAATACAAATTATTGAAGAATAATAGTTGTGTATTTAACTTGAACTTTATTTAATGTTTTGGATAAATACCTCAAAAATGAGAATATAAAGATAAGAGAAAAATTTCAACCTGTTCCTTCCATTTATCAAGTCATTCTTCATGAAGTTGCCTGGAGAGAGGGTACCTTACAGAAATACTGTCAGTTCATGTTCAGATCACAAACATGTCCGGAGTATTTTAAAAGATATCTAAGATACTACTGTTGAAAACAGTTATTTTATTTTATATAAATGTTATTTTTACTATTCTTACAGTTATCCCTACTCACATACTCAGTGTGCCGCTTGAAATGCCTCTGATGCTGTACAAGAATACTTCATATAGAGTCTAATTGTAGCAAAAGACTCTTAAAAATATGAAATGGGTTCAGTTAGATTGTTAGAGTAGGAGAACAACGTTAGAAGCAAAGGACTAGCATGTATGTGTCTAGTGAATAAATGCAAAGTCTTCATCAGAATACAGTGAGCAAAGAAAAATGTGTTGAGCTGTATGTCACCTAGTTCAAGGTCTGTACCCTAGGAATAAACCTAAGCAATGACTACTGCTAATCATTTACTCTTCTGTGTGTTTTAGTGAACAGACTGGCCCGCTCCAAGTACTGCTGAGCCAGGAGGTACCACTGGAACCCAACAAAGAAGTGGAATTTGGGTCCAGTTCTTTCTTCCACCCACCTGCTTCCTGCCATGAATTGCACTCATCATTATATCCAGAATCTTCCTCCTTGCCCCCTTCTGAAAGCAATCCATCCAACAGGATCCCTCCAAACTTCCAGTCTGCTTCTGCTGATTTTCATGACCAAGTTCCCTCTTTTCCTTATAGGCAAGGGTTGTCAGAGAGGTCTACAAGAACTGAGAATGATGCCCACAATAGTGGGGAATTTGCTGACACCACAGCCACAGACTATAGGGAATGCTGCAATAGCAGCAAGTTAGAAGAGGTTCATAACATAATGCCTATTCTCACAGCTCAGTACAAGTCCAAGGCTAACACAGTAAACTCTGGGTCTTTGCCTACACTGTTTCCCTGTCCACATCCACCACAAGCAGCATCTCCTGGAAAGGACAGCCAGCACAGTCCTTGTTCCAAACTTGCAAGCTCTCCAGTGCGGCCCAACATTGATCGTTTAGGGGCCTATCATGCAATGACCCCTGCAACTTCATCCCCTACACAGCAGTGCTCCTCGGATCCTTTGCAGAAAAATAAGTACTCCAGAGCAAACAGCCAGGAGATTTCATTACCCTCACAGGGTGAATATGGCACAGCAGAAGGTTGTAAATCTGAGGTTTGTAGTACAAAGGGACATGTTCGCTCCTTGGCAGAGCAGTTTCAGAAAATGCATGCAGTCTCCCAGAGAAAAGGTACTCATGAAAAAGACTGGATTACTGCAGTGTGTCAGGATGAGAAGTCTCCAAAGTTCACACAAAAATCTTTCATCAACCATTCATCTTCTGGTTACAGACAGCTAATCCATCAAAACCAAGAAAACAAAAACCAGTCTTCTGAAAAATTACACTCAACTGTGGATATTAGGGATAGGGTAGTTTCTTTGAAGGGTTTTAGTGCCCAACATGTTGCTTCTATGAGTTTTTGTTCTCACAGTGAAGAGCTGTGTAGAAGAGGTGGACACACTATAGCAGACCCTGCACCCTACGTGGAAAGGCACTGTCATGATGGAGGAATGAAAGAGGTGGATGATGGAGCTGCTAGTAGCATGGTTGCCTCTATGCCTGTGGACCATTGGGTGAATAATGTTACTAGGTATTACAGTTCTCAGAAGGCTAATAAGAATACTGAATGGCTTCCTGTACCTGGGAGGAGTCCACTCCTTTCTGATCAGAGAGCAGTTGGAGATGACTTGAGCAGGATCCCAGTACATCTGCATCCACAGTGGAATCAAGACACAGAACAGGAGCTCTCAGAACTGGAATCCCTCTATCAGTCTAGTCTGCAGGCATCTCAGGCCACTAGGCCTTTCTTGGGAAGACAGGACAGTGCTAGGTATCCATTTGACCAATCAGGTAAGAATGATGCAGTTATTTTTCTTGGTTGACCTGCCTATGTACTCCAATGTAGGTGAAGATGCGTTTTCCAGTCGATTTACTTAAATGGGCATTAATTTGTGCACAGATGCAGAAAAAATCAGGTTGTAGACTCTGAAAACAGTCCAGCTAACTAGAGAAAGCAGTGTGATAGCATTGCCTGGGGAGGCTACAGAGTGGCTGTTGATCTTGGCAGATGGGGAGCAACATCTGTTAAGAGTAACATAGAAATAATTGACCCTATTTTCAAGTAGGGAGCTAGCTGCTTATGTCAGTCTTACAGATTTTTGAAAGTCCTACATCACCTCTGGAATTTATTAAACTGTTTCTATGCCTGATGTTAATTTTCTCCACGTTGGTGAATTTTAACTGATTGTATTGTAATTGAGAATTTAATCTGTACCTGGTTGAGGGGAATAACTTTTAAAAGCGTTTCCAGATCTATGAGAGTTCAACCTGTGTTTTGCTAAGGGCTACCTGCTTTAAGTTCTGGAAAATTACTTGTGAAAGCAGCTCTGAGGGTATATGACCTGCACTAAGATCCATGAGACTTTCTGGATTAGTTGGTGCCAAAAGGAAATGAACATACTCTGTCAGTGAGGATATCCAGCTGTTGCTGGAGACATTCAATTAGAGTCTGATTACAGAGTCCGGTTCCACTTAAGCTGATCTAGTCTCCTGCCTGAGATAGGGCAACCTTGTTTCTCTGCTTCACAAGTGAAGCAAATTTCTTTATAATCTGTGTCATAGCATTAAAGCTATGAATTTTCTGGTTAAATACAAGGCAGCCTGAAACTGGATGGATATCAAAGTGATACAGATATAGCTATACATGTATGATATATATTGCAATGCATACGCAAGACAGATTTTCCCCTGCCCTGCACCCATGGAGGTGCAGCCTCCATTATTCCTGATAGTGTCAGACCTGGCTGTGATGAGAATGAGTACTGCAGTAAACTCTTGAACAGGTTTTTGTTTAACAGCTTGAGTTTTCTCTGGAACTCTCATGTCTTGCAGTCCACTCACAGACCTGTTAAGACATCAAAATGTGGCCATTTACCATTTGTTGTCCTTTTGGTTTTCTTTCAGAGTTAGACAGGATCTGACCTCACAACTTTGCACATAGTCTCTTGCATGGGCTTGAATCAGGTCTTATATGTTCCTACGTAGCTGACTGATTTTGGAAGTTCTTCTAGAAATCTGCCAGGATAAAGCCCAATTGCTTTAGTGTTAGCTGGAGTTTCAGAGTTCTGTCATCAAATGACCCATTTCTTTTGCTGACTTTTCTTGCCTATTTTCCCATCGCATATGTGAGGGATATGATATATGGATATTCTTCTAAAGTGAAGTTTGTGTTTGTGATCTTCTGGTTTGCTGTAACTTTCAGTTATTTCTTCCTAAGTTCTGCAAATTCTGTTTAAAACTGAAAAGTTTGAACCAGTGCATCTACTGTGATGAACTGGATGAAAATCGCCTGAGTTAGGTCTAGGACAGCTCTTTCATTCTTTTAACTTGGATTACCTGTTCATTTGCAAATGCTGCTGAAACTTTGACCCATATCAACTGGTTTTGTCCGACCTTTGCATTCAGAATCATGGTGAAAATGCCTCTGTTTCATTAGGGGGGGCTTTACAACACAGTTAAAGCCAAGACTTGCTTCTCCAAATGCAACCACCTTAATGCAGAAGAGGTGTTATCAGCATATCATCTTTCTTCCTTTATAGGGGAACTCCCTGTGACCAGTTTTATTAGGCCATTGTTCTGTCTATTCCATAAAAAATTTTAGGATTATAACTAGTTGATGGGGTTTGCACTGAAATGAAATGGTTGTAGCGATCCTAGTTAAAAATAACACCTTTAACTGTTTAACTAGCACAACAAATGGCTGAGAAACTGTAGCACTGGATGGGAAAGAGCAGGTGAATGTGTGGGGAACCTGAGGCTGACTTGTTTATCCCAAGTAACTTCAGGTAACTTCCTTCTGGTAGCTGATTTTCTGTCCCTTTGGGCCCTCTAAACATTCTCACCTCTGTATCAGGCAAGTGTTGGTGTGCAGTTAAATAATTTAAATCTTAAATAGGGCAAATAACTGCTCCCCTGAAGCCTGCAGAAGGGCCAGGGAAGTAGGCATAGTATCCTGATAGACTGTCTTCCCTTAAAATGTTGGGTGTTAGCTGATGTATTAATGTTCCAAGGATCTCTGACTTCTTGTTCTGTGTGTATAGTCCTTCTGTCTTTGCTGGAGTCAAACCTAAGATAGTCAGAAATGTGTCATAACATGCAATCAGGTTGAATTTAATCACAGTGTTTTCCTTCCCAGTCTCTATGAACCTGAATGTGAGGAAGCTGCCTGCTACAGCTGGCATGGGTCTCTCGAAAACCCCAACAGCGGAAATCGAGCGCAGTCTGTGTGGATCCACTGTCTCTTCTGTCTCCAAGGTGACATTTTGTTACTTAAGATGTACTAGAGGAGGAAGGGCTCGGCCTCTGCAAGAAAGAATTTACAGTGGGACAAGTGAAATATATTATGAAAAAGATACTGGGGTCATTGATACTAATGTTAGAGAGAATTTTAAGTGCAGTCTAGCTCAGGATTAACTAGCTAAAATATGAGTGACTCATGCTCCATTCAGCTTGCATGCAGTCAAATGATCTGAATCCTGGCTTGGAGGAACACACCCCTGAAAACTAAGCTTCTAGTCTCTTTGAACTTAGTGACATGAACTCCTTTTTATCACAACTGATGATAACTGCTTCTTAATGTTACCAATTGCAGGGGCACAGGCTTCTTCTTTTTTTTTTTTTTTTTCACTGTGTCACTACATATTTTTCAAGTTGGGGATAATTTGGTATTTGCTACAGTTGGTAGTTAGCCACCTCAGAGTGGGAGAAGATTTTTTTTCTTTTTTTCCCCTGGGAAGAAATTGTTTAAATAACTGGCAGTTTACATATGAGTGCCTGTATATGAAGACATGAAAGTATTTTCAAGGGGAAATGACATTTCCTGTAATATCTCCGTACTTGTTAAAGGGAGTTCAAAGTCTGTTCCTTTATAAAACAAAGGAAAGGAAAAATGGAATAAAATTTCCCTTGCTAGTATAAGATTAACAAGCTTCCAGCATTCATCAAATAATCCTAGATTCTTATTTTTGGTTATGAGACGACTGTAGTACTTTATCATAAGATGACTGTCAGCTGCAGCCATGATTATCTCTCCAGGGGCAATAATGCCTGTAGCAGCAGTCAGTCCTTTAGGTAGGTTCATCCCACTCAAGACATTTTGTCCTGGCTTTAGATACTTATAAAAGAATGAATCTCATTTAGACAAATCAATCCATGTATATTTACTAAGGGAAGAAGGACTATAAGGAATATTTTTAATCAGCAGATCCAAACATTTATCTTAAGTTTTCAAAGTAGTACCTGAATGAAGGATTTCAAGAAAGAAAAGGTCATTAAATATCATTGAAGTATGCTCTGTTATATTTCTATTCATCTGTTCCCTGTAAGTATTGTACAAAACTGATATGAAGAACCTTGTCTGAAATGTGTGATATTGTTTGCAGGTCACATATACCAGAGAACATAGCAGGGAATCAGAAGAGGAGGAAATATACAGTGCAGAGAATTTCCGTCGCATTGCTCGCAGTCTCAGTGGGACAGTCATCTCAAACAGAGAAGAGACCTTGGTCTCTTCTCACAGTTTTGTAAGTAGAATGATGTGCAGCTTTCCAAAGAGCCATCATCTGCCCGTAGGGTTGTGGTTTTCTCTGTCTGCATTTTGTAGTTAACAGACAAGACGGAAGACAACTCAGTAATAAGCCATGATAAAAGCTTGTCTTTTTTGTTCTCTCGTTGGAAGAAGAATGAATTTTTATATAAGTAACAAAGCCATCTTCTTCAGGTGTTATTGCAGAGTAGTGACTGCTGCAGCTGGTAGGCATATCAGCCAACATTACTTGCCAGTATGCAAAAACACTTAGTATAAATATTTTTTTCAGTTGACTTAAAGTATTTTAAGAAAGCTTCTCATACACTTGTAATTTCAAAAAAAACTACCAATACCAGTCTGAAAGTTTCTGCTCTCTTGTGAGTATATTAAGCAAGTAGCACTTTTAGAGAGTAAAAGTAAACTTTAAAGGGGAGGCAATTCAAGACTTGGTGCATAAAATTCAGACAGTTACATACAGGAAATAACTAAAAGTAAAGAGATTGATCTTTACTTTGTCCTTTCTTTTGCCTTAGATGCAATTTAAAAGTGTCAGGAAAAGCTGTTACAGAGTGTTTAGCAACGTAGCTAGATACAATGTCAAGTTTTGGCTTGGACTAAATGTTTTGCATATTGTAATTAAGTTTTTATTTGAAACCAACTGGGTAATAGGTGTAGAAGAGTCTCAGTTGCAAAATCAGTTATTTAGACAGGTTGGTCCAATTGCATCTTTCTACTGTGTACCATAAACAAAGTAAATGTCAACTTTGGAGAGCTTACTCCTCAGCGTGCTTTAGTTAAGGACTCCTACACATAACTGGAAGTGCTGGCAGAAGCAATTAAAAACTTGTAGCTGTCCAAGACCCACTCTTTCTGCTAAGGTTTTTATCCCCACAACAAAAGGAACCAATAGGATGGTTGTCTGATACTACTCTTCAAGTTAGACACTGGGCTCAAGTCTGTGATGGTTTGTTACTATGCTATTCCGTCATCCCTGCTTTTTGGGGTGGGTATCTCCTAATAGAGGAAAATGTTACAACACAGGTAAATACTTCAGCTGTGACAGGTGAATATGTTCATAGTCTTGAATCAGAGCTTTCAGTAAAGCCTGCTAGAAAATAGAAAGGAAGAATCAGCTATACTCTATTTCATGGCTTGTGTAGCATACCATTTCTAATGCTGACTGGCCTGACATTGTTTTGTGTACTCAGTTGGTCAGCCAAACCTCCAAGAGTGGTTTGTGTTTGTTTTGGCTTTTTCTTTTTGGTATAATTCCAGTCTAATGATCCTAAGTAGCCCACCACTTCAGTAAGAGCCTTACTGGATTGATGTGGGTTTTGTCTGTCTTTTTCACATACAGATGCATGGTTTTGTTCCAGTGACTCATCCCTTTCTTCCTTGGATCAACACCACCTTTGCTTGATTCAACCCAACTCTGTGTTTACTCATCATTTTATGTTCTGTTCTTCTCCTTTCTCATTTTATAAAAGGAAGCACCAAAAACGAGGAAAATGCCAGTGGACACCAGCCACCGTTCTTCCAGCTCCACTTCCCTTCCTTTCCCCCATGATCCTCCTGTATTTCCCTTTGATCCCCAGCACAACCCAAACCAGGTGCAGCACCCACCCCATGATGTACTGATGCCCAGCATGGTGGGCAAGGCACGTAAACTGTCAGGTAATAATCACAGGACTTTTCATCCTTCTTCGAGATCAGAATTATTGCTGAAATACAGCTCCTCAGTTCTTATCTTTCATAATGGACTTTCACCATCTGCCTGAATTCCTCCAGAAATCTGGAAGGACAAATCACATTTCTTCTTCTTTGCCTTTTGGAGTTTTTCTGTGGTTCTGTGCTAAATGTGCATAACCAAAGCCAGTAACCTTTATGGAAACTTTATTATGGCTTTAAATAAGATCATATTAATGTTTTTATGAGGTATTTGCTAGAATGTAAAAGTAGCAGTAAGACCCACCACCTAGTTGCCATGTATGAGAGTACTTCCACAAGGTACTCATTCCCACAAATCACATGTGCCAGTAGAAATAACTAATTCCTGCTTGAGAATTATTTTCTCTGTGACAGCATCTAAACCAGTTTGGTCTATCAGCCTTGAAATACTTTGTTGGGCTCCTCTATGATGACACAAGGGCCTAGTAAAGAAATTTGAAATTTGCGACAGCAGCTGCAGTAGAATAAAGAGAGGAAATGCAGTGAGGGAAATGAATGCTGGAAAAGGTACAGCTAGCTTTTATTCAGAATTGCATGTCAGTCAGTAACTGGATGTACTAGTGATTTCATTGTTCTTCTGTCACCTGCTGGCCACAGCTGAAAGTTCAGAGAAGATGAAACAAAAATTATAACTAAGCAGACTTTTTTTTTTAAACATTTATTGCAGGAGATCAGAAGAACATCATCCAGAAACTTCTGGTTGTGCCTGACAGGGGTGAAGCTTTCCAAGGTGAAGACTACCCAGGTGTGGCACTGAGCTATGGAAATCTCCCTTGTGTACCCAAAGGCACCCTCTCCCAGGGGCAAAAGCCTCTTGTTAACTTGCATTTAGGAAGTGGAGCATCAAGTGTTTCTGGCCGTTTGCTGAACACAAGTTACCCTGCTGGGCAAACAGCCACGTTACCAGATAAGCAAACAGTGCTCTGGGGGAAACAGGCTCAGCCAAGCAAGAGTTTACAGGAAGGCTTCCTCCAGCAGCCTTCACAACATCAAATGCATGAATCTCACACCATCAGTTGCAGACTACCAGCCAGCACAGACTACAGCACTTTAAGAATACCATGTGAGCCTTCTTGGGATCCCGGTGCTCAAGGTTGCCCTGTTCCCCCCTCTTGTGTTAAGGCCCCGGGTCCAAGGAGAGTTGATATGCCTCCAGAAGAAGACTGGCGACAGAACAGCTACGCCCCTCAGCCTGGCAGAAGGCGAATGCTGCCAATGCATGTGATGGATGGGACTTTTTCTTCTGCTTCTGAGGCACACAGAAATATGCTGGCTCGAGCAGCAGCAGCAGCTACTGGCACCATGCAAAATAATGGCTGGTGAGATCCCAGCCACTCTATGTGCCCCACTACACTGCTTTGTGGACTATGATCATTGCCAGAGTGTGGATTGCATGGAGACAGGAAACTCTTTCAATCAGTATCTGTGCCAGTTTTGTCTTAAAATGTAGCTATACAGTATGTGGAAACTAATTGCACTGTATTTTGTTTCTGACACTACTGAACTGCTGTCTGGATGGGGAATCTTAGCTATTCTTGTCCTGGCCTCTCCTAGCTAACAAGTGCTATTGGAATGGTAATTGGCTTACGGGTAAGTTCAGAAGTGTGCACACATTTTGAAGGAAGATGGCAACTAACAAAAAGACATTTTTAAGGACTCTTTTTCATGAAATGTAGCTTTGGTAAATTCTTCACATAAAGAAACCAATCCTTTTGTTTTCTTCTTCCTCTCTGCTGTTCCTTTCTAGGGGGGGAATAAAAAAACCTGACCCACCTTCCAGGTTCCAGTAATTCTGCACTTGGCAGGTGGCTGTTAGTAAGGGAAACACAGCTTTCAATGTTCTGAGATCTCATACAGAGATCACAGCTGTAGTTGCTGCAGAGGAAGTGACAGGGAGACACTGTTCATCAGTAAACCCCAATTTTTCCCCACTTCTCTAAGGCAAACTAACAATGCTTCAAACAGAAAAGACTGTTAATGCTGCACGCTTAACTACACCAATGTAAACACAGAATAAGTTTAACTATTTTAGTGTCAAACATACTTGCTTTTGTAAGTATTTTTCAAATAAATCTATGAAAATAGTTCTATTTACCTGTCTGCGTTTGAGCTTTCTTTTCTGTTTAGCTTTACTCATCAGTTGGCCTTAAACTTCTGATTAATTTTCTCACACGTGAACAAACATGAGTAAGTTGTTTATTCTAGTTCATCAACAAAGTTTATTACATAAAGTTCAGGTTGGAGGGCATGCCTAATTTTGATGCTGGACTTGATGTGTTTCATAACTACTCAGCACTTAAATTTCTCCTCATAATGGACAGTAATTAAGTGTCCTTCAAAAAGTATTATTGAGACTGATTTGTTTCAAGGAAGACTACTACATCTATGCAAGGTGGTAGTGTATGAAGATATACAGAAAAATCATTAGAAATGATTGGTGTGGTGAGAAGTGTCATTTTAATCACACTTACACTCCTGCTCCTGCAGATGCTTTCAGGTGTGCTGGTCATGATGTATTCAAAAGCATGGAGGGTTCTGTTCCATACTTGTCCTGGAATGTGGTTCTGTTGGGAGCGGGGCTGGACCTGTGGCCGTGCCAAGGCTGGTAGAAGGGCTGCCCTGCCCTGTCACGTGCAGTGCTGCTCACAACCTGCACTCAAGGGGCTTTGCTCTCATTTCGTGGTTTGCACCTCAGGGCTTGATAGAATCCATCAGTTGTTGCTGTTTGGCCTGAGATTGAGTCTCATTCATTTCAGTTAGGGTAATTTGTCAGCTTCTTGTTTCTAAATAATTGCTATTGTTTCTGTTATTGTTGCAGTCTCTTGTAACTGTATTTTACATTTGGGATTATGTTTGACACTTATTTGTACCTAACTGCCCCACTAGGCAGTGGTTACCAGAACAAAATACTGTTCTCCCACACCTCTATTCCAAAAAAACAAATCTCATGACTTTTTGACTTTTTCACATAATGGTTTTGCCAACTTCATAATATGGAACTTTCAACAGTACTAATTTTCCAAATATAAATAAATGGAGTTTATGTTTTACTTAAAACAACTACTTGATTCAGGTTACCCAACAGATACAGAATTGTTAGTCTCTCATGCCATAGCCATCTCTGTTTTCAGCTTTTTGATACCTTCAGCAGTTGGTGAAAGCTGCAGTTGCCCCGGGATGGAAATGAGAACGTGGATAAGTATTTGCCACTTTGCTTGACTACAACTGTAAAAAATTCAGGTTGCAGACTGAGACTTAATAGTCTTGATTATCTAAAAAAATAAGCTGCCAAATTAAAGTACAAAGTCATCTCTTCAAGAAGGAATATAAAGTATGAAACTTGTAGCTGAAGACAACATGCTTGCTTAGCTTTATTATGTCCTAGTGACCAGGAAAAAATGGAAGTATACTTGTATAAAGCTCTGCAGAATAATTCTGAGTTGATGCAGTTTATTTAAATAATCAGTGGTAACTAGGTGGGTTTTTTAAAGGGAACTGTTGAGTTTATTCCGTTATAATTCTAGCTACCAAAGTTCAAAACTCTTTTTAAAATGTCCTTTGTATATCAGTTGCTTTCTCTGAAGTTAACCAGAGGTCTGCAGAAGAAAATCTGGGTCCATACCAAGCGATATATTAGTACCTCTGAAGAGAAACAGACTGAAGTACATTCAGCATTATATTTAACATTGGAGAAAATGTGAGACTGGAAAAATACCATTATTGCAGCTTGTGCCTACAAATTTTAGTAAGGTCAGTAAGATAATATTTACTTTGTAATTCATTTGACTAACTTGTCTTTTCACTGATATTTGTACCATACAAAAATCAATTATTTAGTAGTTTAATAGCTTGTTAAAGTTCACTGTTGCCTATAGGAAGGGTGAAGAGGGAGTTCTCACAGGAATTCAGCAGTTTACGGTTTGTAAGCTTTGATGCAACATAATCTTTTCTTTGTCCCTGGCTGAAGAGTATGTTATTGGATGGAATTAAAGGGAAAAAATGCCATACACACCTAAATTCACCTTTTTTAAAAATAAGTGAATGTTACTTCTCCTAAAAATAGAACTCTTATTCCCTGTATTTCTGTAGACTCTCATTGTGTTTGTAATATGCATTTAGATCTAACTGTGTAGGGAGCAAAAAAAGGCAATAATAAAATGAAAAGTAACTTGGTGTCCTAGCAGTAGCAAAATTATGTAAATATGATCCTTCTGTGTGTGGAAAAGGAACTACCTAGCACAGTTCCTTCTCTAGAAGGCAACCAATTTTGTACCCGCTGTTTGTGGAAGTTATATTCAGACTTGCTATGCAGCAGATGTGCTCCAATGGAGCATGTGCTGGAGCATGCAGCACTTACCCGAAGTGTGCTGTGATTTAGAGCAGGGAGGTGCAAGGGGAGTGCCTGTTTCTTTTTAAACAAAGGCTACTGCACCCACATTAAAATGGAGGTATTTGGGAAGAGGGAAGGAATTGTCTTACTGATATTTTCCCCAATTGCTAGCGTTGCTGGAATGGACTTGCCAGTGATGGTTGGGTAGGTCATAGAAAGTACAGGCAGGACTCCAGAATACTGGAATTCGTGCAGATTTTGCATCTAATGCCATGTAGGGAGAGGAATAGGGCAGAGATGTAGGGAGAAGAGAGGGAAAGCAAAAGAAAGAGAGGGTGAATTGGAATAGGAAGGAACAGATGGATAGGTGAAAAAGGCAAAATGAAAAATAATACGTGCATATCTTCACTCAGATGTGTCTCTTTTCGAGGAACGCTCAGTAATTGTCTAAATTTTCCTTCCTTCTTCCCTGTACAGAGTTGGTCCTCAGCACCAGTGGGGTGCTGCAGCATTTTAGAAGGGAAGATTGCCTGATGGAGAGAGTAGACAATGTTCTTCGTAGCAGTCTTTAGTTATGTTCCTGCCATGGTAAATGAAACTGTGCAGAAGCACTTTCATACTGCTGCTATATATATAAATAGACATCGGACAAACAGTGTAGGTTAAGTTAGTGTTTGTGCTAGCTTGGGCAAAGATGAAAACGTGCTTGGGATTAACAAACACGTCACTGAAGTTAGATATGTTCTGGAGTCTTCTACCACTGTAGAAGACAGTCTGCTGTTCAGTGCTGTGGCTGGTAAAAAGCGAAAGTATTATATTTTCATCCATCTGTGCTTGCTACCTCTAGCATTTTATCACTGTAGTACAGAATATTTTCAAGTTTAGTTAGATATCTGTAATGCTTTTTTAAGGCTAATTCTTCACCATTACTATCGCTGATGGAGTTACCTCTAAAGTTTCAGAAAACATTTTAGAAAAAACATGGTAGATCAATTATCTTTTAATTCTCTTGCTATTTGCATCATTCTTCTAGTTCACTGATTTTTAAATTCTTCAAAATTTTATTTTTAAATTCTTCAAAACAGTATAACTTAGAAATGTTTTTAAGACTGCTTTTTCATTAAAGGAAAAATGCCAAGACCAGCTATACAGTCACTTCAGAACACTGGTATTTTCACTAGCATGTTTGTGAAAGCAGTTGCAAATGGAGGAGTTCTGCTGAAGAAACACAAGCTTCCTTATTGGCATCAATAGAATTGTTTTAATATTAATTCTTGAGTGAGTAAACTCTGAATATACTCATGAATAAGAAGGTCAAGTGTCTGTTTGTAAACTAACTTACATTAGGTTTGTTGAAGGAGGATTATCTGAAGTTTTGGCTGGCCCAGTCCCAGATGATTCACCAGTGAATCACAGGCTTGAGAAATTTTATGTGTGTATATATCACTAATCAAAATAATTCTAAATATGAACACATGAGAAAAGTGAGTACAATAAAGCTGTACTTCAGTAATATCTGTAAGAATCTTTTCATATTGCTAAATTTTAGCTTCTTTACTATGCAGGCAAAGGGATTTTGATGGCAGTCTAGCGTTATCTATCATTCATGGGTTTTACACAAAATTTATACCAGTTAATTATTATGTGACTGTAAGGGAGCTCCAAGCATAAAGCTCTTTCTACTTACAAAAAAAAGTGAAAAAATCGAACTCTTCAAGTGTCTTAAGTTGCTGAAAGCACGTTAAAGCATGAGCATATTAACAGGCAGTATCTCTGTGAAGATTCAGACTGACTTTTTTTAAGATCTGAAATATGTCAATCAAATGGAAGTTAACGTTATAGTTATATATACAGTTAAGTCAGCTACAAGTTTTTAGAAATCAGATATGTCTTTTAAAGTACATTGAAGAAGAAATAACATTTTTCATGGCACTATGTATTAAGTGTTTCTAGTAGCATGAAATAATGCAAACATTTCCTTTTTTTTTTTGGTAATGCAGTTAGTTTCTCCAAATAGATTTAAAAAATCTCAGTTGACATTAAACAGCCATTTCAGTGCTATAGACTAGTTTTGGATAACTACCCTTAGAGGCTTAAAAGAAACTATTTAATATGGCAGATGTAACAAGCCAGGTTTTTGACATCTTACTCATCTGAAGTGAGAGAAGAAGGTATGTGTGTGGGCGTTTTGACTGATCAGTAAGCTACTGACTTGAACACAAGGATGTAATTCATGTGAAGAGTGGTACAGATGAGAAAATAAAATAGTAATGACTTCTCATGATGGGTGGAGGGGGAAGCCTACATCTCTCCAGTGGTTTCAGAATTGTCTATTTGCATATAAAGTTATGGGGGAAAAATACGTAGTGGAAGAGCTTTTAAATGTTTATGTGGGATTATTTTGACATATCCTTTGCGATACCTCGAGATATCCTTTTCTGCATTCATTTTTCGTGACCTCAGGGTTACCCAATTATCATAATTTTTTGTTAACCCTTTCTTCAGTCTTATGCAGTCCCAAGGTAACAGTAAATTCGTATTAGTACTTCATGGTGTTTGGTCTCAGGAACTTGGGAAAAGGATGCAGAGGGGTAAGCTGAAAGCACAGTTGCACTTTCACCATGTAGTAACGATAGCCAGGTGAGTTGGTGAGAAGAGTGTATGAACTCTTTAGCAACTGAGTTGTCATATCTGCCTTTTGTGAGTTTGTTCCCTCTTTAAAATTGATTAATGGGATTTCTCTGATCTGTAGGACATCATGTTCATGGATCAACAAAGTTTTTAAAAGTAGTAAAATGTATCACACTGTTTTCTCTTACAGTTCCTGTTACAGAGCAGTAAGTTTGGGGGTTGTGGTTTTTTTTTTTTTTGCAAGGTTCTTTACGTAGACCTGCTTTCCTTATGTACCTTGTCAGTTAAGTCTCTTGCTTGTGGAGGTGCTGAGGAAACCAGAGAACACAAAGGAGGGCAGCAAAAAGCAGAGTGAACTCAATTTTTAGAGTGAGTAGAGGTGACTATTAATAGTCTATTAATATCTTTAAGGTAGTAAGATAAATGAAGGGAGGGAATTGGTTGGTCTCAGATGGTAGGAGAGAGAGCAATTGCTTAAGGCTAAGGAAGGAAAAGTTTGAACTAGATAATAAGGGCAGGGGAAGGAATGCTTTAAGCAGAGAAAGTGATGTTTTGAGGAACCTAAGGAAGAGCTTGAGGTACCATCACTCTAGAGGTGTGAAATTTAAATCACAGATGTGGCTGGTAGGATTTGGAATGTAAAAAACACCTAAAATTCTGGAGTCAAGTTAGGTTGGTTTAGCCTGTTTCTTACAGTTGTGGTAAGATGCAAGTAATGCCTGTGGCCTTCACTAGCTTTTTTAACAGTCTGTACTCCCTCAGCCTGTTCACAGAGGTTATCAGGCAATGAGGGAAACGTGTGCAGGAAGTGAGTGGGACAGGATAGACTATAATAGTAAAGTAGCTTGTAATTTTATCCCAGCAGCTATCTAATAATTTTGGGTTTATTTTTCTCTTTTTAAGTGAGTGCAGTTTCTCAGTCCTGGATGACACTGGGAGCTGGAGTATTGCAGTGGTAATGACTTTGTGATGTTGGCTTAAGAGAATGATTTCAACCTTCCTGAAAAATGCCTCTGTGTTACAGATAATAAGATTTGTCATAAAATAGCTGACTTGGGACAGGAGGGAAATCTTGTGCCCTCTTAAAATAAAGCTTTTCAAGTATTCATATTGAAACTCACTACAGCAATATGTCAAGATATATTTAAAATAATATATGCCTTGTTTTGAGGCAGTCTTACAGTTTATACCAACTTCAGTACTATTCATAGCATTTCAGAAATGACAGCTTCAGTCACTAGTGAGAGTCAGTGAAATGGAACAACTTCTTAAAAGTTTTGTCTTCATCTTACTCTCCTGCTTATATCACGTCTTCCCCTCTCAGACCTGGTTTATCTTTGCAAGATTTGTTCTGTGCATCTTTCTCTTGGGATCTGGAATATATCTCTCTCTCCTGTGAATCAATTTCTTTCTTAGTTTTCAAAAAGTTCTTGGGTAATTAGATGATTCTGGGACATTGTATTGTGCCAGTTTTTAAGGTATGTCGCTTTTAGAGTCAGAAGGGACTGTTCTGATCCTCTGTCCTCCTACACAAGATGGCTATAAAATTTCACATAATCATTTTTCTGTCTGAGTTCTGCCTGAACTCCAATAAATAGCACTTGTCTGGGGCAACAATTAACTAAAATATAGTTGCTACTATACCTTGCAGCCGTCCATCAGGGGAGGTGTCAGAAAAGTGGAGATTTTAACATAGCACCTTTCTGTTTAAACAACTCTTGCAGGCGGGGCCGGGTACTGCTTTGAGATGGAGCAGAAGGAATTCAGAGATCGTCTGCATCTCAAATTGTCCCATTCCCCATGCTACCGAAGAAGATGGATTGATTTGATTATTCCATGTACTTCTTCTGCTGAACTGTTTCTCCATTATGAAAGCAGTTATTCAGAAAACAGTCCAGTGCTAGCAGCTAAGTAATGGTTTGGAATAGCCCATCAGAATGGGAAATAATCAGGCTTTTTTTTTTTCCCCTGTATTTTTTTTTTTTTTTTAGTTTGGTGTTACAATGTGTGGAATGGAGTGGCCACTTGGTGGCAAAGCAGAACAGGAAGTAAAATGTCACTCTTCAGATTTGTGGGCATTTGTGGGAAACTCACAGGATTATAGAGACACACTGCCTTCTACCTGCAAGGTTGTATTTCCGTTTTTAATTGTGTTCCTAAGTTCCTACAATCATAATGCTACTTGTGGTGCTGGTAGAAGATGTTTGATTCCTTAAACACAAGATGTATCAAATCAATCATCTTTGCCTTCACCATGAGGTTTATTGGGGCAATGTGAATGTCCTTCTCAGAGTCTCTAGCAGATTTAGAGACAATACCACAGGAAAAGCTTCAATGACAAGGTAAAGGGCTTAGGGAGAGAGGCAACTACATATTTCTGCCTAATGAAGATTTTGATATTGTCTTAATGACAGTGGCACATGCTTGGTATTGTAATGAGGTAAAATATACTATGTTTAAAAAATGGCAATAAAATGCCAAAGTAACTGTGCTAGCTGACTTCTTTTCTCCCTGTTTTTATCAATAAAAATGGTATAATAGTTATTTTTAATGTTTTTAGGAGGTGTGATTTGTAGGGAGACATAATACCATTCTTATCAACCTGATGTATTGGGGGGAACAAACCCAGCAAGATTTCATCCCATGAGCCTTTTCTTCAGATGATGCCTGGATATAACTGGAAGTGTTTGAGCATGCAGGGCACTAGGTATGCTGCCTAGAAGCTGAGAATGTCTCCTGGCATAGCATCATAACAAAATCATATTATGCTGTGCTTTTTCCTCAATGAGCATTCTGACTGCGTCAGCCCCATTTACTTCATGTCCCAGGGCACATGGCTGAAGGCTCCTGAGAGAAGTGAACAATTCAAAATAAGTAAGGCATCTCTTGCAACTGCACTTCAGGTTGCAGAGGTGGAGATTCCTAACAACACTCAGCAAGGTCTCTGGCTCTCTGTGTGTTTGGAAATGTATGGACAAATGAATTTCTTTATAATATGGGACTCTCTGCTATTTCAAGCTGTCAGACATTCAAACTGAATTTTTTACAGGGCTTCTCTTGATTTTAAATATGAGACTGAATTAATTCCCCCTGCTCCTTGTTTCAGCAGATCTACTTTAAGCTAATATTAAAATCAGTAGGAGCGACACTTACTGCCCTTCCTGTCCTGTGCTCTCCCTGCAGGCTCTGAATAGATACACATCCTTGCTATTGAAGGAAATGAGCTTTTGTCCTATTTAAAACCCCTTTAAATTGATTGTACAATGACAGACATTTGCAGAACATGTGGTATTAAGTAGTAATTCCTGATGCTGGAAAGCTTAGTGATTAAATCCAAAATAGTCATCCAGGATTTTTTTCCATGAGACTCTAATGTATCCCAGCTCTCTTTTTGCATGGATGCACACATTTTACTTGTGGGCATGGAATTACTAGAATTCTGTTTTTCCAAAACTTTGGTCTCACAAGTGTACTAATAAATACTCCAAGGGTCTATCATTCTTATTCCCTTAAAATTTTCATTTGCTTCCTTGAATGTTATTCTGTGATGTTTCATTCAAAGTTTCTTGAGTGGACTGTCTTGGCTATAGAATAAAAAAAACCAAGGTTAACTCAAGCTCTTGTGTAACTTGTCAATTTCAATGTCTTTTTGCATAAGCTAAAGAGCTTTTCATCCTCAGCATGGCAGATCCTCACCTCAGGAGTAATCCTGTTCCCGTGGACCTGAAGGGGGCAAGAACCAAGACCTTGCTGGAAACTAGTACCTCTGAATGGCTTTTCTTTCTTAAATTCCTGGTTTATTGTGTGGAATAGATTGCACAGCTTAGAACAGATAATGCATAAGAACTTCGTTGTTAGCTGGGATGCAAAGCAGCAACTCTTTTTGATAACCGTGTTTCATCAAATGCAGTATATATGTACATGTTTAGATGTTGCTAAATCTGGTTGGTGTGTTGGCTGATATTTAAGTGATGCAAACTTTGAAGATTTTCGGTTCACCGATTATTGTTTGGGTTTGTTTTGCTTTGTGTGCTTTGTGGGGTTTGTTTGGTTTAAATGCAGTTCTTTTCTGTGATCTCAACTGCATTGCCAGTCCTACAGCCAACCTACACTGGTACAACTGAGAAAACATTAAATCAGAGGAGAGAGGGTGAGGTTAACAGCTGCTCCAAAGGAGAGACGGAGCTACTTCGCTATTTTCATCAGCGAAGTTAATTTAGTATGCAGTAGTCATAATGACCAGATTACCTTAGATTTAGCACAGTTGTACTAACCTTTTGGCCAAGGCAAAGCCCTGTCTTACGCCCTGCATGTGGCTGGACCTACTGCTCTGCACAACCTTCGCATCGTTTGTATAGAACATAGGGGCTGTGCGCTGCTGCCCTTCCCAGATCGGGCTGTCCCCGCGTCAGCCTGCGCAGCTTTGGGGGGTGTCGGAGATGAGGGGGCAGCTCCTGCCGTAGCCACGGCCGTCCATGCTCTTTGGTCCACTCTTGTTCAGTCCCGGGGGGGAGCAGAGAAGTTGACTGAATTATCTGGTACTGGGAGCTTGCCCCAAGCTGTGCCCAGGTTCGCTCTGGGTGGAACTTCTCTTCCCTCCTCCCTCTCCTGCCAGGTGAGGCTCTGGGCCCCCTTCCTGCCGTGCTGGCGGGTACGGGCGCGGGCCCTCGCTCTGCAGTGGGTCCCGGGGGTCAGTGAGGGCTTCGCCACCCCACAAAATGGTTCCCCTAGCTGTGTCGCTCCGGGGCCCCGGGGCGGCCCCACGGAGCTCTCCATGGTGGCCGCCGGCCCTGGCC
>VZRN01001099.1:315127-371162 GCA_013397935.1 Dasyornis broadbenti | reverse complement strand
CGGGCTGCCCTGCCCGCAGGTGGGGGCGGGAGCTCAGCCCGGCACCGTGCGGAGGCGTGGGATGCCTGCACGGGCGTGGGAGTACCCGAGATCGGCCCTGGAGGCGGGGGGACTGAGCGGGGCGCGGGCGGGCCCGTGAGGGCGGCGGGCCCGCGGGTGGGAGCGATGCCCGGCGACTGCGGGCCTGGCGCTTCCTGCCCGGATGCGCTGCCCGGAGCGTGTGCGGGGCTGGCCGGGGACACCGCCGCGGCCCGGCTCCTCCGCGCCCCGGTTCTGCGGGGCTTTTCCGCTCTCTGCGCAGGGGAGAATCCTGTAATTGCAGATGCTGTCAGCGCCGGGGAAGAGCAAGTGGGAAGGTGCTGCCGCCCGTTCTCTTGGCTGCTGTTCTCAGGTTCCAGTTCTGATGGAGAAAATTCACCTTGATCTATTTCTTTGTGGCCTTCCTTGGTAGTCTCGTGGGGAGCCGTGAAAAGTCAAACGTTATACTTCTCAGGAGAAAAAGTAATGCATTTTGAAGTAGATACATCTGTTTAAAACTAGGATGCTCTAGCGACTAGAATGCTATAAAATAATAAGTTCTTTTCTCTGAACCCCATGAAGTGTGTCATTTTAGTTTTTGTGAGGAGATTAATCCTTTGCAACCAGAGTATCCTAAAATATATCTGTTAGACATAAATTGATGCTTAAGTGTATAGCATAAGCAGTGCTTCAAAGAACTCCTAAGTTAGGTTTATTCAAGTTGCACATAATTTTATTTTAGTTCCAGTGGTTTTCATATTGAACTGTGTTTGGTGGTGTCAGTGAGGACAATTGCTGTGGCAGGCCTAGGCTGTTGGAAATCATGGGTGTACACAAGCAGTCTGCGTTTAAGATTGACATTCCTAGAAACACAGGGTCTGACTGAGTCAGAAGGGGTGCAGATCTGGCTATTTAAATTTTTATGTAATGGGGGGCCTTAAGATATGAAAAGGATGTATTTGTCTTCAGCAGGTGTTAATTAAGTCCTTGGAATCCCATTGTATATTTTGGACATTGGCATGTTTTCTACTAAATTGGAAAGCTTTACTTGCAATAAGTTGTTACTCATTTTGAATTGCTTAGCCTGTTGATTTGTTTGAACAAATGACAAGAGTAAAAGTAGAAAATGTTAAAACTAATTTATTGGAAACTTGTACTCATTGGTGCTACTTTAATGTGTGGTGTTTAGACCTGCTGAATTTTTTTACCTTTACTGCAATTTGTGGTAAGAAATTAAATTCTTCAAACAATGTAAAATAATTAATACTAAGCGATCAGATACTTTAGAATGCAGTGGAAAACCTGCTAATTTCCAATCATTTAATCATTCAGCTTGCTAAATGTGACATATGCATCTGGTTGTTTAAAACTGTAGTTAATACTTGCTTCATTCTAAGCAGAATTACTGCCTGAGTTTGCAGTATTTCTTTGAATGTGGATGTATAGGATGGAGAGCTATTGTAAAGGTAATCAGTCTTCAATGGCTTCATTTGACATAATTACAAGCAGTTCATACAGCAGCATTTTTCTATACCTTCTGTTGACCTGTTCTATCCATACCTATCATGCTGAATCACCGGCTTCTGGAGGAAGCCTGGCCAGTTGTGCCAAACTGTCTGTGTTATTGATATGAAGGACAGGGTGATTTGGTTCCGCCTCCCCCATTAGGTGCAGTGCAGTTGGAAATATTTTTTTTAACCAGTGACCCCAGAAGTGTAAGACTGCAGGTTATGTCATTCCTAAGTGGGACTATCTATGCAATTTGTTGAAACCATGCTAAAATGTGACAACTGTGTCACATCCCTGTTCAAAAACAGATGTGTTGCCTCTTGCATCCCAAGAAACATTCATACTCTTTCCTATTATACAACGAATAGGTCTTTTGTAATGTCTCAGATTCTTGAGAAAAGCCACAGAGAAAAATGTAGTAATATTATCTGGTATATCTGTGTATTGGTCCATATTTCAACTTTCATGTTCTCCATATACAGTGTCTTTTTGGGAGAAAGTGTGAATTCAGAACTTAAAGCTTGCTGTTATTTGCATAGTTTATCTTGATTTTGTTTATTTTCTTCCTCTGTATCACTTGAAGAGGGGGATAAAGAACAGAATCCATTAAATTTCAGAGGCCATGAGAAATTGAACTCTTTACCACTTACAATACATGTTAGCAGAAATGGGCAAGAGATGCTCACCCAAGAAGAAATGATTGAATTACTGTATCATGAGTAACTAACCTTTTCTAATAAGGTAGGATCATGATTAGGATGTGCTCCCCTTCATATTCTGGCTTGTATATTTAGCAGTTGATGGGAAGTATAAATATGTAGAGAAGTATCTGAAAGGTTATCAGGTGTATTATGTTCATATCAGATAGATATATATGTAAAATAAACATAATAATGGCTTTAGATATGTAGTCTAGCTATGTTGGCGTAGCATATCTTTCCAAGTATGAATTGTCTCATCAAAGGTCATTGATTGCTTTTAAAGTGTATAAAAAGCTCAAATTTTCTTTTTACGTGCCTTATTTAAATTGCCTAAGCAGTTTTTACTTACAGAGTTTCCTATAAATTAGTTGTTAGCTATGGAACTGAAATGTCTAAAGTCAGCTTTTGGCATTTGGTTCCCAAAAGGTGTCTTGTGATGAGGCTTTTGTTACTGCCTTTTTTTTTTCTTTTTTTTTCCTTTTTTCTTATTAGGGATGAGAAAATGTACATGTCATTTTGATACACTGTTTTCTAAGGCACCCTCTCCATCTTTGAAGGATGCTTAGTCTCTTACTGTCTTGTGGAACATAGCAGTTCTCTCTGTTATGTTCTGTCAAAGTCTTTTTTCTATGAACTGCTCATGATAGTTAAATGCTGTGTCTGGCTCTTTGGGTTTGCCTTTCTTATTGGATGACGACTGAGTGACTTCAGTCAGCTCACCTCAGCTTTCAGCGCATGTGACTTTCAAACTTTAGATTTGTCAGTGTATCTTTTCTACTGAAACAACTGTTTCACTACCTTGTAGTAAAGTACTTGTCACTGGAGGCAGAAGTGCTTGGAAGCTCACATGATAGAGTGGTCCTGGGCATGGCAGGGATAAGCCTTCATTGCCTTTTCTTTCAGGGAAAAGCATCAGGGCTTCTCTGACTCACTTGTGAGTAGTTACACCCCAGAGTTGTACTTGGAAGGGCTCTATCCTCCCAGCATTACAGTTTGTCCTCCGTGGGTGATACTAGGCCTTGGGAAGCAATCCATGGGACCTTGTCATGCTGACCTAATGCTAAATTTGGAGATTATGTCTGTTCTTCTGGCAATGGAAAGATGCAGTATTCCTTTGTTTGGATAAAAGTCATGGTACAGTCTCATTGGCAGACAATCATTTTAGATATTAAATGGAAGCCTATTGAAACAACTCTTTAGAGAAACCCAAAGAGATATAACTCATATCCTTGAGCAGGCTCCTAAATTAAGGTTCTAGTAACTACTTTTGAACAATTATGTCCATGTAAGGAGAAAAAGAAATCATTGCAGTATTTAAATTTATAATTCAGAGTGTGGTTTTAAAAAAAGGTAAAAGGCTGAAAGTTGACAGGCAGCATAAAGCCTGTTTTAAAAATACTATAAGGCACTTATGCTGCTGGCCACAAATTATTCTAAGATGATCCAGAAAAGCTGCAGTGTAAAGAGAGTATTAAAAGGTTATAGTAAAAACAAAAAAATTAAATCACAGTTTTGTTTTGGGAGAGAGACAATGGAATGGAATTGAATTCTGACAAGGAAGTGTTTTACTAGTATTTTTTTGTTTTAGGGGATGGTTAGAGTGGATAAATATTGAAATAACAACAACAAAACCCAAAAAACTCCACACAAAAATGGAAGCCTGCTTCAATTTCAGTAGGGTAAATTGCCAATTGAGAGCTGGGAAGGTAAGGCCAGAGCAAAAAAATCTGGCAACTACTTACATGTGTGTTTATTGTGTAAGGAGCTAAGGACTCCTGCCCATGAGTCAGTTCTTATTGCTGAATGGGACCAAAAAAATATCCCAGGATCAGAAGATATTGGTCTCCTGGCTCTAAAGGAATTCCTTGGGGATTTTGGGTACAAAATTGTGGGTTTATTTTCCATAGCCTGTGCCATAACTTGTCTTCTGAGTCTGAGAGATGGAGCACAGCAGCGTTTTTAAAAATATTCTAGATTGAATTGGAGAACTGTAAATCAATAAGTTTAATTTAAACAGATTCATCACACTTGTAGGAAAGAGTGGACTCATTATATCCCTGTGGAAATATGGTGTAAAAGAGGAGTTGTTTTCATAAGTGGGTATCAAGAGAAATTGTTAGAATATTTTGAAGGAGCCAGTGAGCTTGTTGATCCAGGCAACACTATTCATCAGGGTCCTTCATTGAAGTCTTTAAAGTAAGCAAAAGAGGAAATATCCTCTTCTGGATCAAAACTGGTTAAGAGAGAAAGGATGTTAATAAGTAATAAACTCCTGTGGTGGAGGGAGGTTAACATCTGTCATCTGTGCGCTTTAAATGTGTTGATAAGTTCTTCAGAAAACAGGATGAATGGCAAATAGTAACACTTATCCAGGATAGCAAACTTCCAGAGATGCTTCAGGAAGCTCTGGTTGGACTGCGTGCCTGGTAAAGAAGTTGTAGCAGATTCTGTTCAGGTAAAGACACAGCAGACTTTACAAAGGACAGAACAATTCTTGCTTAAACATAGCAGGCAGTGAACTTGGGAAAGAAGTATTAGGATTTGTATGGATAATATTTGAAAATGTTGTTGCAGTGGCAGTCAAACAGTCAGATAGGAATGCAGGGAGTATTAGATGATCAGTTTAGAAAAAAGAGATTGAACCATCATACCATTATATGTATTTTGTGTTATATATGTGTCTTGAACAACAGCATGTAATTTTATTCCATCTTCCTGATATTTTTGTTTTTCTAAAGATTTGTTCAGAAGCACAGAGTGGCTTTTGGGTGAGGTGGAATGACAAAGATGACAAGTCTCTGACTTGTAAAAGGAGTGGTTGAATAGAGGATAGAGTTAGAAGGTTCTTAACTTATGAATAGTATTTAATAGAGAAGTTGAATAGGAAGCAACTGTAATTCTGGTCTCCCTGTGGAAAGGAGAAATGCAGTACCAAACAAAATAGAAAAGGTGAAATATTTTTTAATATAATGTGTAATTCAAATAGTGGAATTTGTAGCAGTAAGGTGCAGTGGAGGCAAAAATGATGAAAGTGTCTATTCAGGATTTGGAAAAAGTAGTCGAAAGCAGTTCTAGCAGTGGTCATAAGCATGAGGTCTGGATGAAACGAGAGAAAATCCTTATACCACCCTGTTTGGAAAACAGTATGGAGAGGAAAAGATCTATGTATCCATCATTGTCTGAAGCCCATTTAAGCACTAAGTAATCTTTTGGCATAACACAGTGTGGCTATTTTAATGGCAGGAATATCTTTAAATACTTTTCAAACAAATAATTGGATTTTTCCTGTGAGGAACTTCCAAAAATGTCAGCCAAGTTAATTGAAAAACTACACAGACAGTATAAAAGATGAATGAACGCACCATGACATGCAAGATGTATCCGTGGTTTCATTTGAGATTTAAAATTCTGTGAAACCTTTAAGACTTCAAGTATATGATACGTGAGGATGGAAATAAAGAATACCTGCAGTGCTGTTTTAGGGTTTACAGTGCCATTTTTTCTTGCATCTAGAATGCTTGCTATTATAGCAGGAATCTTGCATTCAAGGAAACTTTGGGATAGATTTTGTAATTTGCAAGAAACTGACTTTGCTTGATCTATGCTTTCTTGTTTGGAGTGAATAGGGTAACTTGTGGGTTTTGTCAGCTATTGATTGTAGCATTCTGATTCCAGTAGACACGGCTGTGTGTTTGTGCTTATCTAGTATTTTCAGGGTTGCTGGTCCACAGACCATCTGTGATGTCTTTATGCTATTTCTTTTCAAATCTGTTCTACCAGTGCAGAAGGATAGCTGGTTATATTCTGTCCTCATGGCAGTTATGGGTGCTGCATCTTTTCCTTCTGTGGAGATGTTGGTAGAGGTGTGAAAACTCCAGGGACAGACTGAAAGATCTAGTAGGTGTTAGGCTTTGTGATTCTTTTGAGTGACAATACATAGACAGCAATGCATTTATAAAACCAAAAGACCATAAAATGTGACTAAATCGCAGAAAAACCACAGACTGCTCTGCTATCATGGTAATAAACCTGCTGACAAAATGAAGAATGCTGGCCTTTCTATTGACAGAACACCATGGTTGTATTGATATATGATACACTTGGGGAAGACAAACATTATATATATACTGTTTCATGTACACCTATCACCAAAGCAACAAATTCTTTGCAAATAGAATGTCTGTGTTTAGTAACCTTAGCAATGTGAGGTGAGACTTTATCTGTGAAATCAAAAACATTCTTGAAACAGAAAATGCAGTCTGGGATATTGAACGGGTTTTAACAGCCAAAATGAAGTTTATGAAACATGCCATGGATTCCTAATGGTAAGGAAAAATGGCTGATTTTCTTTCACTGTCAAAGAAAAATAATTATTTAAGTTTTACAGTCATAAGAACAGAAACGATTTTTCTTGTGAAAGTACAGTACCTTGTACAGTTGATCCCTGATGCTTTTTCTTACATTAGTCTAGAGGCTTTGATCTCGTCTTATTTCATGAGCCTGTTCCAACAGAGTGTCTCTTGATACAAGCCAGATTTAACTGAGGTTATTACAAAGGGCATATATATCAGCATGGTTTAAATTTACAGTATCTACATGTAAGATTTTATTAGCAACTACTGTTGTACTCAGTTACTCAGTAGGCAATGTGAGATCTGCTTTGGGTCTGGAAGTAGCAGGTTTGTGTTAGTTGCCATATTGCACCTCTCACCAGGGATTATTGTATTGGGTAAAGTGCCACACTAATGTATTTTTTCTACTTTGGACTTCTTACTACATACTGGGAATTTATCTGTTCAGATTGGTGCTAAGCTTTGAATCTCCACAGCATGCTTCGTTGTAAGGTATCGATGTACCCAGAGGCTTGTAGAAAGTCAGCATAGAACTAGATTTAGAGGTTTTGCTTTCTATATCTCTTAGTAGTACTGCATTATAAAGGAAAGGCAGGGTTTTTTTCCTCTTTGTTAATGCATATATAAGTAGTAATAAAAAACTGGGATTTGTTAATAAAAATATTTTGATATCCCAGTAAGCTGTTCACTGTGTTTTTTCCCTAGCACTACTGTTTACTTTTTTGGATCAATATATTGAAATTGTATCATCCATATGTGATTCTAAGGTGAAATTAATTAATTTTGACTAGTAACCTATGGTTTATTTCAGAAAATTGTGTCTGTTGTTGTAAATCATGATATGTTACATTTGTTATTAACATCTATACTTTTACTAATAAGATATAGTCTGTTATTTTGTACTGCAGTGTGTATTTAGAGATTCATCTCTAGATACTTTTCTATTGTTTGGCTTTGCTGGGAATGGAAGAAGAGAATCCTTTAATGCCCAACACCATGTTATTTCCTTAGGGTGATTCCTCTTAATTACCATTCCATTACAGTCCCGAGAGCGCAGGTTGTGCACAAAGACTTTGAAACATGGATTATATTTCTATCTTGGAACACATCATGCTGCAATTCTTTTTCCTTAGGCTATAACATTCTATGACTACTTCATCAAAGGTTTAATTAAACCCATTAGTTTGCAGAAATGGTCTACATGCTTGAAAAATCATCATCCTTAACCTATTAAATGAAATTGTTTATACTGTTTTTCAAAGGTATGCACTCTAATACAGTGTTAACTATTGCTGGAAAAAAACCTGAAGTATAAAATGGAAAGAAACAGTTTTCCTAATTAGTGCTTTTTATTCACTGGGTGATGCAGATCATGGCTGAAATCTTTAGCCATATTTTATTCTGCCTTTTCTGAAAATTATTCTTGAGAAATCCTTCTTGAGCAATGGGAAAATACATGTATTGTGTGAAAAGGATTTTGTTAAACTCTGAGGAATTAGTTTTAAGACTTCATTTTTTTGTGAGGCAAATACAAATTTAGAGATGCCTTATTACTTCTCATACCACAGTTGTGGGTTTGGGGCATTATGGATAATGAACCCCTGGATACAGAGTTTTAAATTTGAGTCATAAGTATATGAATTCAAATAATTTGAGACAGATCTTGACACCGGATTAAAACAGCTGGTTTTTTAGCTTCCCAGAAAATGTAACTTGTTAGACAAACTCAAAGCTATAGTTTGTTAAAATAGACAGAACTAATTTTTGTGCTGATCAGATCTGAAATACATTAAGGAGATATAAGAACTTCATTAAGAGAAGAAAATTTCACTTACCATGGACCCTGAAATATCTGAACTGTCATAAGGAAGAAGTCTTTCTGAATTTTGCAGCCATTGGTAGTCACAGTAAGTCAGTAATGATTTGCATTTAAAGAGAATGAAGAACAGATGGTCACCTCAACAGACCATTCTCTGCCACACCCTGCATCTACCCAAAAAAACCTCCAAAAAGAACAAAACAGTCATCTTTCACTAAAGTAGATCTTATTAATGCTAGGAATAATACTAGGATTAATGAAGCACAGTTCTTAGAAAACTGTGTGTTGGAGCTGACTGATACTAGTTCTGGGAAGGTGTGTGTGATGTCTAATTTGTTTGAAGCAGTTAAAGCAGGACAAATCTTCTTTGTGAATTGTCTGGTCTCTCCTAAAACAATGAGCTCAACTTTGAATTGCTGAAGGCAGTTGTGGGCCCACAAATCAATGTATTAACAAAAGTGGGGCAAGAAAGAGTCTAAAACTAATTTATGTACAGATTCACATAGAATTCGAAATAATGTAAAACATAACATTAAAAGAATGTGAAGGTTGGAAAGTTAAGTTCAGAAAAGCAGTGAATACTAGAACTGATGATTGTGTGGTCATAATTAAGTGCTTCTAAAAATTAGATAAATTAATTTTGTCAGAATAATTAATTTCTCTTTTCAGAGCCAGATTTATGTTTTTAAACAATTGTGCATGGAACAGAAACAGTTGTCTTTTGATATCTTAAATAAATTAAGTTTATTAACATTTGGACTACATAGAATTTTAACATTTCTGGGTGAAACTTGAATTACTGATAGAGGAGACTGAAGGAAAGGCATGTAATTTCTCTTTTGTTAATCAAATACTTTATGCCCCAAAAAAGCAATGAATTCATTCTACACTATGTAAAGGCACATTTTCCAGCGTCTTCCTACCTAGAAACTTTTATAAGAGGAAAAGCAGGCAATTCTCTAGGTTATTTTTAAGACTGATTTAATTTCAGTGAATATATGTATGTGATTTATGCATCAGGTGTTTTATTGATAGATTTTTATTATTCCATAAAACAGAAGGATAGCAATGTGTTACTAGTAATCTAATCAATTCAAATGAAGTCAGTGAATGTTTCAGTATCTAAGTATTGATTTTTGGAAGGTAAAGTTTAACTTCAGAAAGTAAGAAAATCAATATGAATAATCTGTCTACAAGTGTGTTCATACTACTAGTTCTTATCTTTGAATAGATGTGTGCCTCCCATTTTTCTCTTTAAACTTACAATATTTAAATAGAGAGAAACAAAATGGTTTTGCCTCTGTTTTAGTTCATTCTTTCAACAATAGTATGCTTGAGGAGAGGACAGGGTCAGACTAGTTCTATTTCCTGTAAGATCCTGCATGATTGCCATGATATTGCTTAGCGGCAATTTTGAAGTAGCGTCTTTTTCCATGGCTCACATCCATATTTCACTTGTGCAGTAGCTGAACTGCTGCCCACTGCCAAATGTGCTGTCTGGGCTGTTGCTGAGCCTGCTTTGGTCCCCAGCCACTGCTTACTGACCCCTTTTATTTCTAGTCTTTTGAACAGTGTTGTATCCTTTTCTTGCTAGTTTTCCGTTTGTTTTGGTGGTTCTTTTTGTTTGGTTGAGGTTTTTTGTTGTTTTTTTCCCCCGAGGCTTTGGTGATAGGATTATTTTTAATGCTTATGAAAGTCTGAGTGCTATTAAATGGATAAGCTTGCATCACCAATATTTCATGAGTCCTTCGGGAAATGGTGGTATGTTGGAGAGAGGTTATTTCCCAAAGTCAGTTTTGACTCTTCCAGATATTGTATATATTACTATGCCTTCTAACTCCATTTTATGGTTTCTACAACCTTTCATAGTATAGATGTTTATTTTTTTAAATACATACCCAGATAGCACTATTCTGTCCAGCTTTTAATGATGTCGTAAAACTGGTTGATGGAAAGACAAGTTCGCTACTTTAGATAGCAGCTATTCCATGATAGCTATGTTCCTAGATGGACTATATTTTTAAAATAGCATTGTCGTGACTACTGTTTCTTCTTTTTAAATTTTAGCTGTCCCTTTTCCACCAACGCATCGCTTGACGTCTGAAGAAGTGTTTGACACAGATGGAAGACCAAGGGTTGACATTTTGAAGAACCATTTGATAAAGGAAGGTCGAGTGGATGAAGAAATTGCACTTAGAATAATCAATGAGGGTGCTGCAATTTTACGGAGGGAAAAGACTATGATAGAAGTTGAAGCTCCAATTACAGGTAATATTTCTAGGTAATTTGACACATGATGAAATTTGAAAAAGCCAGATTTTTTCAGTAGTAGAATTTGTCTTAAAATTGGTAAAATAAAATTTCTCTGTTGGTCCTACTGAGTTATTCCTCACAACTATGTTTGCTTAACAGTCTGCTCATTGTTTTGCAAAATGAAGGCATTAAACCTATCGGGAAAGCTTGTAGGACTGGTATTAAAAGTGGGAAAAAAGAAGAAGGTAGTTAAATACTGTTGAATTATGAATTTCTAATTACTACAATATTATAAGTAGGAGTAAAGGCATCTACCTGAACTCAGGATAATCCTGAAATCTAAATATGTGAAGAGAAGCTAATTCTTGTGGTTTGAAACAAATACTCTGAACTGGGATTCTTAGTGAAAAATACACCTTTATATTCATCTGTACGCAAGACTGGTGATTGCATGTAAAACCATGTTCTTGTGAGAGTAGTGGTGATGATAAAGATTGTTTTAGCATCTTTAACACTAGGCCCAGATCCACTGGGATACAAAACTGACTTTTATGGTTTTATTCAGTATTTTCATAGTTTGAACAGTTCTATTTCTCTTTGACCTTGTGAAAGGTCCTCATGATTTGGTGTCCTTTAATACTTCTATTTATAAACAATCTAGACTCATAGGAAATAGTTTATATTGCATGTCTATTATTTATGACAATGAAAATAGATTTGCTTTTTATGTTCAATTCAGATTTTCTTTAATCTGAATGTATTTTCTTCTAAATGGACTTATATAAAATTAGTATCTGAAAGCTTCTTTTAGGGCATCAGCTTGTTATTTGTTAGTATTGGGTAAATGAAAACTTTACATCCATACGTCATTATTATTGTTGAAATTTTTAAAACAATTAATTCTGGAAATGATGGAAACTACTAAGTGGCTGACTGAGTTCAGAGTCTTTTGAAGTTCCAGATAAAGCTTAAAACTAAAGCTGTTTAGCATTTTTATATTTGTTTATACAGGTAATTGGTATATTGGCAACTTAAAAAGGAGGGAAGTTCTTTCAGAGTATGAGTAAAAATCTTCAAGGAAAGAGACATAAAAAAAGATCCACATTCTATTTAGTTTCATATTTTGTAGGTTGTGGTGACAAATGGTCATTCCTAAGGGAATAACAACCTTTACAATGTGGTGTGCCACATCCAGTATTTCTTTCCAAAATTAGGACATTTTTTTCCCTGAAGACTTCACTGATAAACTCTAAGAAGTCAGAAGATGCTACCTGTCAGTTGATCAATGATATTTTGCATCAATGAAAGGCATAGTCTCTCAAATTCCTGTTGATTGTTACCGATGACACCTTATGCAGAAGTGAGAAGGCAGCTCCTGACTTCCATTGACCTGGGAACTCCTATGGGAAAGAAGAGAAAGGAGCAGTTGTCTCTTCCATGCATTTTTTAATTACTTTTTTTTAAATTGTGAGATGACCTGGCTTTGCTGTATGCTCCTTAAAGACTTCCCATCTGCTGCTATCTTTGGCACTTCTGCCTTCGATTGCTGACCATTGGTCTTGCCCTGTCTCATATTCTAAAAGCACAAGGAAAATCCACCATTGAAATAGTGAACATTGTTATTTGTAAAAGTAACTGAGCAAGGAGAAGATATGATGTTATTAAAAGCTATATTTCTGACTCAGAAACAAAAGCACATTCCCTGCTTTTTTCAAGTTCACATGGATTCAGCAAATTGTTGTAAAGCAGCAGGCATTTTCAAATACACATACCAAGGAGAATTTACAAAGATGCCTAAGGAGTTGGGTAGGACATTAAGGAGGTGCTGACAGCTTTCAAATCTCGATGCTCAGTGCATTAAATATGTTGGAAAATTACTCCCCAATCTCCTGGACTCACATAGAGCTATCATCAGCATTGTCATGGGTAGTGAAGACAGCATTTTAATGAAAAGCAAAGGGGGAACCTTCAAAAATTTCCGTTACTCTTGCTTTATACCTGCCTTTCCTCTTAATTAGAAGTACTTTGTGGCTGTTAACTATAACTTAGTAACTTTTCTGTTAGATTTTTTTTTAATTAATTTGAACAAAATTTTTGCTTGCAGTGTGTGGTGATATTCATGGCCAGTTCTTTGATCTAATGAAGCTGTTTGAAGTGGGAGGATCACCTGCTAACACAAGATACCTCTTCCTCGGTGACTATGTAGACAGAGGTTATTTTAGTATAGAGGTAACTCAATATATTAATCTGTTTCATCCTAATTTTTTTATAAGCACACTTTCACTTAGGTTTTCAAATTAAATTTTAGGTCTGCTTTAACATGTGAATGTGTTCTTCCTTGCTGTACCTTCTCCTATGACAAAAGCCTGTTTACAGGAGGATGTTGACCAGTCATTCGGACTGTCCTGTTGAAATCGCCAGACTTACTCCTTTTTTCTCCTTTTTCTTTAGCTAGTTTATAAAAAGTTGAATTCTATAACATTGTTATACATAATGCTGCTTCTCTGGTAATATGTTTTCAGAGAACAGGTGAGTAATGGTTTCAAGGTGTTTTAATTTATTATTTGTAATATTATTATCTGTTTAAAATTGTTGGCTGTTTATTTTTATAGAGGAAATTAATTTTACTTATATAATCAAATGTTTTTTAATAATTATTAACATTTTTATTTACTAAAATTCTTAGAGCAAATACAGATATTTCTTAAGGATGTTTCTGCCATTAATTTTTCAGTTACTTTGAATTCAAATAATTTTAAAATTTTCAGCATGTTCATTAAGGATGCAACATTTCAAAGGTATTCACTTGTTCACATGGATTAGTTTCAGAGAATGGTTTCTAAGTTAACTGTTCTTCTGTAACCAGCCTGGGAAGTGCTTCAGCTTGGGATCCCTTCATAGATACCAAATATAATGGAAAGACATTCCATTTGAAATAGTGTCACAGTGTATGTTCTTTCATTTCTACATTAAAATGTTGAAGTTCTAATAACGTGTGGGTATGTGCTGTGAAAGATGCGCATAATGCATTTTGGGGTTGTTAGAGATGGTAGACAAACAGGACATGCAGCAACCTCAAGTCATCTTTAAGGAAGAATTTCAATAGACATTCCCTATTTATTAATTTGATCTTCTTGGACAGTTCTTGATGATTATAAATAATGTAGTTGTCCTTGAATAAGGCATTTACATAGTAACTCTGTATGTTAATATATCAAAACATGGTATGAAAGCTTTTCAACCACTACACTTAGAAAAACTTCTGGACAATTATTTGTTTTGCATATTTTTACTAAGAAGATAAAAATTCAGTAATTAATTTAGCTAAACTTCGCAACAAAAGTCTTTGATGTGTTTCTCAATGTTCGCAGTGGTTTTTTTAAAGTGTCCATTTGTTTTCTTTCTTCCTTCATGTACTCTGCTGTTCTATGCAAAATAACTTTGAAGAATGGTAGCTTCAGGGTACTGGTATTGATTGAGAACAAGAGTAACAACTTGTAGGTGACTTCAGTGAAGTCCAAAACTTCTGGGGTTTTGAGATTTCTGTGCTCAGTTAAAAATACAAGAATTAGATTTGAAATTTCTAAAATACATTTGGGGCATTCAGGACTGCTGGGTGGTAGCAGACTAAACTGAAATAATTGTGCATGTTCTTACCTCTGTCTTTTTGAGGGTATGCTGATGATGCTGCAGTAATAACGATAGATGGAAAATTACTGTAATTCTTTGACTTTGCTGCTTGGACACTGAAAAAGCAACCAGCTTTGCTAGTGTTTGTGGAAAGGATGATTTACTCTGTCCATAGTTCTTAGTTTAAAAATGGTCTCCAAATGATGTAGTTAACCTTAAGGGAAAAATTTTTTTCAGGTTTGTTTTTCTTTCTTCAGTCACTATTAATAAATGTCTGCTTTTCTTCTTATGCCAGAGTTTAGAATCATATATAAAATCGTATTTTGGTCACAAACACATACAGTGTTTGTCTAGATTAAAGTATTCTACACTTTAATTCTGCTGAGTTTATTTTATTATTGAGTATCCAGTAAATATAAATATTTTTTCGGCATTCTGTGTGGCTATTACTAGGAAAAGTAATAAGCAATTTGCATAACTCATGTCCAGAACTGGACTTGGGGAAGCTGTACTATGTTTTAAAATGGCTCATTAAGCAGTACCTGCTTTTTGAAACTGTTAACATCCTTATTCAGTGTTTCTCAGTAATAATTTTTAAAGTGCTTATAAACTAGTGTATTTTACTGGATATCCTATTTTTTCAACAGTGCGTGCTGTACTTATGGGTCCTGAAAATTCTTTACCCAAGCACATTGTTTCTTTTGAGAGGCAACCATGAATGCAGACACCTAACAGAGTATTTTACCTTTAAGCAAGAATGTAAGTACTGTCTAAAAACGGAAAATTAGCTTACTTCCAACTTGGTGGTCTGTCATTGTGCTTGAGAGATGTTTGCCTCTTAGTTTAATTAAGGTCTTGCAAATATCTGGAGGCCCCATTGACTTCTGTAGAATTGCTTGGAGTTCAATGTGGCCTTGGACTGCAAGAAGACAGCTGAATGTAAATATACATCATGGAGTAAATTTTGATGTAACCATCTTGATTTTAAAATCCTGGAGAGGAAGATAATTTTGCTGTCTTGGCCATAGTCAGGAGCTCAGAGTAGCTTGCTGAGCAGTGTTGTGAAGCTAGCAAAAAATCCCTACTGTGGGCTAATTTTTCCATTTGGAGAATTGATTTCAGCTGTACTAGTAAGATAACTCTTTGGTGGTGTAAGCTGCCTCTCCATTTGAAGGCTTGTATAAGTATTGATCCAGTGATAAATAGATCATTTGGCCTGGTAAAACCCTTTTTGATGTAGGTAAAAGTGATGTAATCTATAATCAGTTTTTAGCTTTTCACCGTAAATGAGAATTCACAAATTTCTCAATAGTATTTTACACTGAAGTATGCTGTATAATTGTATAAAAATATTAAATAATTCAGTGATTTTTTTTTTTTTTTTTTAAACGAAAATAGTTTTTCCACACTTGAGATAACAGAAGAAGTGAGAACAGTTTATAGTTCTGGAAGAAAAATATGTCTTAGAAATGTGCTTTTGTGGTGTTTGGAAATGCTCATTTAAACCCAAAATACTCATTGTTTTAAGGTTTTTTAAGCATTCACTTTGATACACGTTCTTATAACTATGATCCACTCGATTACTTCATCCATGTATTACGGATTTTTTAATGATTTCTATTTTCTTTCCTGCAGGTAAAATAAAGTACTCTGAAAGAGTCTATGATGCTTGTATGGAAGCTTTTGATTGTCTCCCTCTTGCTGCTCTCTTAAATCAACAATTTCTTTGTGTTCATGGTGGACTTTCACCAGAAATTAATACGCTAGATGACATTAGGAGAGTGAGTATTGTGTGTATTTAAAAATAAATGGAAAGAGAGATATTTATATGATTCTATACAAAGTCATCCTTATGAAGTTGTCAGTATATTGTTTTCTGTTCATGTCTCTTGTTGAAGTGTAAATCAGGAACTGAAATGTAGGCTGAGCAGTATCAATAATTAAAAACTCATGGATTATCTAGTGTGTTTCCCATTAGTGGGCTTCATTGGGACAGCTGGGACTGTTACAAAACACACACAAAAAAGAACCCTCAAAATCTCCACAGAGCTTCCTGAGACAGGTAGTACATGTAAAGAGTTTCATATCCAATCAAAATAATACATTGTATTTCTTTCTAGATAAGAGCTAGTATTCTCATGGCTTTTAGGAGAAAACTTGTAAAAATTAATTGTAAGCGTAAAATCATTTACTATATCTAACATCATATTTCAGTTATTCTCACATTTCTTTGAAATTTTTTTGCTATCTTGAATATGTGGATTTTAGTTTTGACAAAGTGTGATGTTGCGGTATTTAATAGAAATTCAGATTGCCATTTAAAATGGCAAATTTGATAGGCATTTGAGTAACAGTTGAAGAGTACTTCTCACTGTGGTAAATGTACTGAGTATATTAATGAGACAAATTAAAATGTTTTTTTTAAGATTATACAATGGAAACACTAAATAGTGATGTGCAATTTAGAGGGAAGAAGATTGTGATGACATGAGATACCTGTCTCTAGTAACATAATTTCTACTTGCATGGATGATTGTTGTCAGGTGGAGATTGTATCAGATGGGAATTTTCAAACTCTTGCTTTCCTTTTTGCATAGTCCTTTTTGACTTCTTAAAGTTAACCTAGCTTGCCTACTGCATTTGGAAATCAAAATCATTCCTTTTATGATTAGAAACAGCTAAAATGTAGTTGATTTCAGCTTAAAATATAAATAGGTGGTTCTAAGAAGGTTTTGGGATTATAGCTAAGGATGGAAGAAAAAAATGTGGTTTATCCACATATGGAAGAAGGTTCATGAAGCCCTATTTGTAAAAAGATCTAAATGTCAGAGAAAAAGTAAAAGGATGTTCCTAAACTGCTTTTATAGTATATAAATACTGGCAGCCTATTTTGACTTTTTATCTTCATTAATTACATTTCTCATTTTCTTAGCATTTTCTCCTTTATTTGTGCTTCATTTTTCTTTTTTATCTCTCCTTTTCCTCAGATTTATAGTCTATCCAGATGAATCTCATTTCTGAATTCACCATATTTCTTCATTAGGGGTTTTTTGTACTGATTGGACCATTTCAGAGCCTCAAATGTCAGTTTATTTCACTTACAGATATTACACTGCCAAGCAGAGTGATGGGAGAGGAGCAGAAAAGGGTAGAAACAGAGACGAAGTATATTTACAACATCAGTGGTGTAAGTGGGAAAATGTACTGAGGCACATTGCATTGTCAGAGCGAATACTGATCTGCACAGAAATCCATATGCATTGTGCAGAGAAAGAGAAGTAAGAAAGCAAAGAGATTAAACAGTACCATTCTGACAATGCCTTAACACTTCTCACCATACAGATGAAAAGAAGCATGGTCAAAGCTTTGTGGAAAGTAATGTAAAGAAAACATATTCTGAAAAAACACCTTGGAAAGCCACTGTCATAACAAGATTGTGATTTGTTTTTCTGTTAGTCTTGCAGCTAATCAGGTTTCAAAGTGTCAAGTAAATTCAGTTAAAAGGTAATTCTGTTGTCTTGGCCTGTACTTCCAGATGTGCTTCTGTACTGTTCAAGGCTACATTAGGGTGAAATGTTTATATGCATATATGAAAATCTGCATTATATTTTGTTCTGATGAAAAACATGTTTATACATGTAAGGCAGTGTTACTAGAACTGCTCCTTGGGCCTTTTTAGTTTTTAAAGAATCATCTGGTAACTTGAAAAAAGCCCTCTTCATGGATTGGCAGCAGCTTCAATAGCTGCATTAGAGCTTGGCATGCACTGATATTTTAAATGTATTTAAATTAAATGAGTGATGTGAAATTCTCATTTTATATCTAGGAAAAAAATCATGTACTTAGGGTACAAGTGTGGTGTGTGAAATTACTTCTGTAAACAATCAAGACAATTGTATAATATTCCAAGCCTTCTGGTTTATTAGCAGAAGTTCTTACTAAGGAGAAGTCTTTGCTGCAAGCATGTAATCATCTGGCATCAAAGGGAAATCACAGTTCTATAAATAGTGCAGAGATCACCTTAAAAAAGAAGAAAACTTCTATGCAGGATGCAATTTCTTCTGGATGAAGTCTTTCATCAGTATTGACATGCAGGAAGGTGATTAAACTACAGAATTTAAATTATTATTTTTGCTGTCATAAATTTACTTCCAGAAGAGTACAGCTGTCAGGCTAGCCTCAACAGTGAATCCTAACCAGAAAGGTTTTTGTAGGTGCTTCTTTTTTCTGCCAGAATGGAAGTTTGTGAAACTTGCAGTGATCTGATTTTTATTCTCTGAACATCACTTCCACAAATGTTCTGATTGTCTTGGTAAAGAGTGTCTCTTTCAGACACATGTCCATCAACTTAGAGGTGCTGTTCAGTTGATTTCATTTACCCTGCCAAGACTTCTACTGAAACAAAATGCCAGGAATTGTGATTTTTAAGCCTAGCATTTTGCAAAGAAGGAATTATCCAGGTGATATTATGGTGACTCTAAAAAAGAGAGACAAAGAGGTTTTTTTCCCTCATTTACAAGAGATGGTCATTCTTTTCTTTAGCTCTTGGCGATACTAAGACTTGGTCAGTGAATTGCCTTGAAATATATGGCAGCACTACTGGGAATCTGTCTTTGTAGTACCTTGCTTACTTTTTGTGGCCTGCTGAAATTTCCTTTTGTTCAGTAATATGTAAGATGACTGCTACTCTTCACTGGCCTTCACATTGTTCTTTAGGCTTTATCAGGTGATAGTTCTCAGGAAAATTAGGACAGATTAATTAAAACTGGTGTCTGGTGTGAAACTTCTGTGAAGGTCTTTTGCCTCAAAAGTATATTTGTTTTAATTTGCTGTTCCTTAATCTGCCTCTCAGGTTTTGGTATTTCTGAATTGGAACATCCACTTGAAGGTATAATGCACTTTAGTTTAGGTGTCCTGACTGCAGAGTATCTAGAAAATAATTAATATTTAAATATATTACAGTATATTAAAAAATATACCGCCTAATTCTGTTTTAACACCAGGTGTATTGATTCATATTCTTGAATAAAATTGTCTTTCTCAGTTACCTTAATCATATTTAGAAAAATGTTAAGCAAATTTGTATTGAGATTCTGTTTTGCCATAGTCAAAGCACATTCAGAAATAGTTAATCAGTAACAAGTGTTTTGAATTGACTTATATAGTTTAACTTTCTTGCTGTCCCAATACAGAGAAACCCTTAAGCTGGTTATCCTGATATGATATATGCAGTCTGGGTTGAGTAGCTTGCAGTGACATTTCATTAAATTTTGAGATGTCTTGAGAACCATGCCAGTTAGTATACTGTCTAGTGAAGGAGAAACTGATTTGGTGTGTATGTAAGTATATTTATTTTTAACCAACTGAGCTTCAGGAAATCGCATTATTGTTTCAATGCTATGAGAAATTAGTCTGGGAGAGAGGTGGGTTAATTGCAGGCAGCCAAAACTTTTTATTTATAATGCCTCTATCCAGTTGGCCATAGTCATAAGGAAAATCCTGGAAGACTAAAGAAAAATTCTTAGAAATGTTTTCTAGACTTTCAGCCTTCTGTATTTCAGGAAACATCAATCAGCAAACAGTTGAAAACTTCCTTGTGTGAATGCCTCTGTTAGCTTCTGGACCCAAATTTATTGCTGGAGGTTTAGAAACTTGATGGTTTAATCTACAGAAATTCAGGTACTTGCAGAAGTTGATGGACTGACTTCTTCAATCTGGAAGAAATACTCCATACCAGGTTTTTCATCCAGTGTGGGAAATGTTAAACCACAGGATTTTTAATATTGAATAAATTCCAACAACAACTTCAGTTAATACCTGCCTTACCATTATCTGGCAGGAATTTATAAAGATCTGGACCTCTCCACTTATGTTACAGGTGGCAGCCTCGGGAGCTCTGATTTTCCAGGGCATGAGAGAGCTTGGCACTACTGCTGGTTCCATATTTGAATGGATTCCTATGGACCGTTAGACTCAAATTCACCAGGTGCTCACCAAACCTCCCTTCAAGCCTGTCATGAAGAGTTAAGTGTTCTCTAGTACCATCAAAGTCATCTTCTTTGGTATGGGAAGTGAAGTGAGATCAATGCACTGTCCATCAAAGAACTGTTCCTACATTTCTTGGATAAAATCATCTTGTGAACAAACTCCAGCTACATAAAGACCAAATAAACTTTACATTGAATCTGGGATGTCTACTTTCGTTTCTGGGACATCAGAGATTGATTGCCTGTAACTTACTTAAGCAGGGCATTTTCCTTTTACATTAACAAACGCACTGTCCTCCTTACTCCTGCCCCTTTTTGACTGTGGTTACTAGGAAAGTTGCAGGCTGCTAAAACAGGTGTTTCAACTGAAAATCAGTAAAGAAGCAGCAAGAGAGAAAAAACGCAGACATCTCCCAAAGTGCTTATGGCCTGTAACATCAGGGCTAGAGCTGAAAAGCTTGTATGAAAGAAATCCAAGACGGCTGTGCCAGTCGCATCTTCATTACATTATTGAATGATACATTATGGAGATGGGTGCTTCAGGGTGGTTTTTTTTTCTTTTGTTGGTTTGGATTTTTAGGGGTTTTTTGTGATACATACTTAGTCTCTTCTAGTTGGTGCTAATTATTCATGCTTTTCTTTTATAATTCCTGTGTTCTGTACTGTTTCTCTTTGCTAATTCTTGGTAGTGTCTCCAGATTGGTAGATTTGGCATGTGCATGAGAAAGGACCATTTTGTTCCTTTTCTGTATCTTGACCTTGTATTACACATATCCATCAGTCTGGAAGTTATCTCCCTTTTTACAACTAATAAATCTTATTGCTCTTAACAGGTTTGGTTCTTTTGGCATGCCTCTGCCTTATTTCATGAGGAGGAGAGGAAAAACTATACAGAAACTACTTCTCTTTGATATGGTTGGGTTTTATTCTAAAAATGCTTGGTATTGATGGATATGTAGGTTAAGAAATGTGTAAAACTTACTAATTTAATATTTAAAGAGTCTTTGTGCTGTTGCCTTTCTTTCTAAACAGTTAGATAGATTCAAAGAGCCTCCAGCATTTGGACCAATGTGTGACTTACTGTGGTCAGATCCTTCAGAAGATTTTGGAAATGAAAATTCACCAGAGCATTTCAGTCATAATACAGTCAGAGGATGCTCATACTTTTATAGGTGAGAGTATGCTATGATGTAGTTAGATGTTATGTTTTAATATTAACTCTTCCTGCATATTTTAAGAGAATATGTTTTACTCATAATTGTTTTCATTTCACAGCTATCCAGCAGTTTGTGAATTTTTGCAAAATAATAATTTGTTGTCAATCATTAGAGCACATGAAGCACAAGATGCAGGGTGAGTAGTTTGTGTCTTTCAAGGAAGTATTCACAGTGTAAAATAAAAATTAATTGCTTATTTGCTGTAAGATGTAATATAATTTGTTTGGTTTTACAGTTATCGAATGTACAGGAAAAGTCAAACTACAGGGTTCCCATCATTAATAACAATTTTTTCAGCACCTAATTACCTGGATGTGTACAATAATAAAGGTAAGAATTTGTTATTAGTAATTGTATGTAGTAATAAAATGAAATTGTCTAGCCAGATAATCTAATATCAACAGCTATTTGTTAGTTAATAAACTAAAGGACGAAAAAAAATCTGTTAGTGAAAGTTATAAAGAAGAGCCAAGAAATGACAACTTCCTGTAAGAGGAGTACCTTGAAGCATAAGTGTGGGCAAAGGTTTCCTTTGTGAAAGTTGTTGCTGTTTAGTACTTATGAGTATATCAGCTGGTGTTATCCAGTCAGACAAGGTTTCCGTGTGCTATGGGTTTTCACTCCTCTGGTTGTCTTTAGTGGGCAAGCAAGGTGGTTTGCATTGTGTATCGTGGGATCTGAGAGTCTTAATTGTCACGATAATTCCCATAATGGCCATATATGGGAAATCAAGAAAGAGCAGGTAGATCAAAATACTGATCACCACTGGAAATATTATTAAGAAGGTATAAAACAAGGAATCCATTTTTGTCCATCCTCTGCTAAGATCGAGTTGAACAGGAGAAGCAGGTTTAATAGGGTGGAGAAAGATTTGCAAGTCAGAATTACAGAGAAGAGCTTAGCTATGAATTAGTATTATTCATGCATGAGAATAAAGTTCAACAACAGAAATTAAAAATAAGACCTGCTGGAATTTAAGTATGTTATTAAAGTAAGGCATTTCAAGTATGTGATGAATGAATGATCTCCAAATGTTCAAATAGTGTTCCTTTGAAATCAACACCTTTTTTCTATTAAATACACTGCATTTTCTTCCACCCACTTTCAAAGAACCACCCCCAGCCCATACCACTTCTGTAGGGTGTATAACTGTACACAGGAAAAGATGAGCTGTTGTTACTTGCACTGATTGCAAAGTAAAGGGGAAGTAAAAATATCTTCAACTGTTTTTTTGCATTTTTTCACTATCTCTATGGATACTGTGTTCATAGAACCCTTTTTCACATGAGCTATTCCCAGTCTAATGCAAGTGTAAGTATGGAAAAATGCAGTCAACCACTTGTTTAGCTTTAGAATACTTCTGTTTTTCTGTCTTTTTTCTTTATGCTTCCTCTTGTCCCTCTTAGGGAAGATGGAAAAGAAGAATACGAAGACACATATGAAGAATAAAACCTGAATTTGCATATAGTGAATATACTGCTGTTCTGAGTTAGAATTTTGTTAAAGTTACTGAAGTTATATCTTTTCAGGGCTTTTCAAAATCTTTGTTCATTGTAGACCCAAAATAGAATAGTACAGACCTATGTTGACATGTTACAGAATCTTATGTGCAACATATGCAGTAAAAATCCAAGGTTCTCCATTAGTTATCTTGTCTGTAAATACTGTGAAAGAAAGAGAATGGAATACCTCTGGGATTGTTTAGTCTATAGTATAAATAGAACCTAAATGAAGCCTGTGACTTTACATTTGTGGTACTCACGGGTTTTAAACATTCTTTTCAAAATGTCTGAATTTCATTTTAGCTGCTGTATTAAAATATGAAAACAATGTGATGAATATTCGTCAGTTCAATTGTTCTCCTCATCCTTACTGGCTACCAAATTTTATGGATGTTTTCACATGGTCTTTGCCCTTTGTTGGAGAAAAAGGTTAGTAGATGTTATGCATCAACTAATGTCTTTCTTATTTCTCCCAGACTGATGTTGGGAAGACTTTTGTTTTTTTAAATATATTTACCAATGAGAGATGAATTCCATTATTTTTGTGTTTTCTTCACTTGTTTAAGTCTAGGTAGTTAGAACTAATATAGCTAAGATGTTTACAGAAATTATTATTTCCATTGAGGGTGTACACCTGCATTGTTAAGTGGTACCTTTGAACTGCATTTGAAGTAAATATTTAAATTGTTAATATTCTACAAAATGCTAAGTCATATGTATTATTAACCCTGTATAGTTATAGGTATAAATTTATATTGAGACATTCATGTAAAATGATAACTTTCCTATAGAGGTATAACAGATTGACCTTCATTAAAGATAACTTTTTCAGTTATAATTTTTCTTGTAAAAAAGAGAATTTAGCACAGATCCTCTGGTTTTTTGGTGGTTTTTTTTTTTTTTTTTCTTTTTGTTTTTTTTTTTCCCCTCTAGAGATGATAACAGAATCTAGGACACTGGGGCCCCAAGTAGTCCTCAGATGACAAGCAACGAGGTTAGAGGCTATTTGGGTCTGTTCAAAATCCTTCCATGAGAGAGACTGCTCTTTTCATAAAAGGAGATCTGGAGACCTCTTTAAATTTCTTTGAAAATTTCTTTTTAATGTAGTTTAAGTTCAATTCAAATGAAATAAATTTAAATAAATGTAAATTAAATTTAAATTTCTTGCAGTTATATATTTATGGACATAAAACCCTGGGATTTTAGATTTGCCTATGTTGTCTTTAGTAAGCAGTTAAATGCAAATAGTTTGGATACTTCTTACTGTGGCTAACCCACTCAACAATTTTTTTATATTTAAATGAAAGGACCTGTCTTTTGAAAGAAGATTTTGTTAATATCTCTCTTACCTGATGATGCAGTAGATAATATTTTCAACAGCAAAGGGTTGATACTGTGTATTTTGCTTCTGTTGCGTTGCTGGTAATGACATCCAGCTGCTTATTTAATAGTGTTTGAGTGTTTCATTGCCCTGCCCTGTGCAGGAGACATGGCCCTTGTAGATAGTCTTGCCTTTGGACAAATGCATGCTTCCACTTTTGATGGATTCAGTGTCAATATTGTCTGCTCTGCACTGAGCAGATCAAAATCATAATAATTTGGTTGGGTTTTTTTTTTTTTTTTTCTTAACATTGCAATAGAGAGTAACTCCCAAGAATGAAGAATACAACCATAGCAGATAACACACGGGTTGTATGAATTAGTCATGAATAAACGTAGGCAGCAATTTACAGGGATTTTAACCAACTGGCTTTTGGATAGGTTTCTGAATAGTCTGTGTGGAGGAAAATTGAATATTTTAAGAATGAGTGTGATATATGTAGGACAGATAGAGTGGCAGAATAAGAATATTCCTGGAGAAAAACAATACACAAACTTGTCTCAAAAAGCTTGTATCCACTATGTTGATATATTTAAGGGGAGTTTGAAAAGACAAACTCCCATATTCTAATATTTTTCTGCTTGAGTGCTTCTGCTGCATGCCTGCAGGAATAAAATAGCTTTCTCAATTTAAGCCTGATTATGAGCAGTCAAAATTTTTCATATTTAAATGAAGTTTGCATAAAAACTAGTTCAAATACTTAAACTAACGTAAAACTACTAATTTACAAGAAAAGTCTTCTTATCTAAAAGAACTCCCTGTAAGAGAGGAGTGTTCTTTGTGTTGTTTGATTGTATAATTTTTAGCTGCTTATTTTTCTGAGCTTTTTAAATTCTGTGACACCACACATCTAGAAAAACACTTACTTTGAAACCATGTTACTGAACAATGGCTATGGTGTGAGAAGTTCATTCACAAGAGTTGCTGGTGACTAGCTGTATCTTGTGTGCATGGAAATATTTTAAATTCTACACAGACTGAATTAAGGTTTATTTTCTCCTATACAGTAACAGAAATGTTGGTGAATGTTTTGAGCATTTGTTCTGATGATGAGCTGATGACAGAGGGAGAAGATCAATTTGACGGTAGGGGTTACTTTAAGATGCATAAGTCTTCTTAATGGTAATAACTTGTGAACAATAGTTAACTTAGACTGGCGAAATATTGCCTGGCATTTGAGGAAATTGTCTTTAGATTTTTCTGTAGAAAACAATGCTTTTGTCAGGGCAGAGAAGGGAATTGCATTTGTATTAGTGATCAAGAAAGAGTAATGGCAACTTTTACAAATCTTCATATGTGATTTCTATTTAAAACAAAATTTTAGTGGGAAATCCTTCAAATGTCTTGGCACTTAAAGTTTGAAACATACTAACTTTGCTAATATTTAGAATAAATGTGTTATAATGCACTACATTTCTTAATGATTGCTCTTCAGTAAGAGCTGATGTAGGTGAAAGTCAGATACAATATTTTTTATGGCAAAGTACTATAAATAAAGTCTGAAATGCAAGTTTAAGTCTGATTTTGAAGGACAGCTTGCATATGGATGTTGTATTGTGTATTCATGTAATGAATTATAACATCTTTCTGTCTCTGAAACTGTGATACAGTAGCTTGTTAAGATATGTTTGTAGCATGATGATTAGGAAGCACCATTACATGAAGACCTAGCATATCATACTTCGTTTTGTTGGGCTTTTTACAGAAGTGCCTGATGTCACACCTAAACATTTTTCAGACTTGCTTCATTTTATCCAATAACAGAACTGATTCAGTGAATTGTTGTTGATAGGGGAGGAGGAAGGAAATTTTCAGCAGCCTTTGAGGAACATGAAAGGATCATTTATGAATATATTAGAGACATGACCTCTTTCTTAACATTTGGTAACTATTGTGTTCAAATTTGATAGCACAATAGTGTTGTGCTAAGCAGCTGTGTGTTCTACATTGGAGTGCATTGGTTCTGAGTCACTTCAACTTTGCTGCTATTTAGATAGTTGCCAGAAATGTGAAAATATGGAAGTCTCAAAAGTGATCCTGCAAACAGTCAATTCCTGGGTTTTTTTCAAGTAATCCTATTAAATTGAACATAAAGCAATTGCACCAAACAGGGTTAGGTGGTATTCTGAGGCATTAGGATTTATGTTTTCTGGAGTAGTTGCAGTTGTCAGTTGGTTTCATATGCCCTGTCTGTAGTTTCCTCATTTGAATTATTTTCTTATTCTGTCACCTTTAACAATTTCTTTGCTTGATGCATCTCTTATGCTGCCTAAGTACTGTCTGTGCTTTATCTTTCTGTGTGGTTGGATTTTTTTTTAACTGTTGACTTTCAAGCTTTCACTTGTTTATCGTCAAGATTTAAAATATACTCAACAATTCCACTTCTTGTTTGATGAATGCATTTTTAAGTGTTGAAATTTTCCATTTTATTTTTTTCACATTTCTTCTCCATTCTTTCTTTATTACCACTGCCAAGTTAAATATCTTTTTTTTTTGTCTCACTCACCTTTTTCTCCATCGTTCACTTCCTTTTTTTCTGGACTCTCCATCTGAAGAGCGACTCATATATGGCAATAAAAAAGGTACAGACCAGACAGAATAGGAATGTTTTGAAATATGATTTCACAGAACCTGACAGCATAACGTATTAATGAGAAAATACCTTTCTATTGGGAGATATTATGTAGTATTTTAATATTATTACCCGTTTTAATGGGAATTTTTTAAAGACTTGGGTATTTTGTTATCAGAAGTCATATTTCAAGACATCTGTCTTTCTGTGCATGAATTTTTTTTCCTCCTTTCTTCATTCCTTTTTTTTGTAGAATTTCATTCTTTTACCTACTTCTAAAATTTTATCTTTGGTCCTGCATGTGTAGGGAGCTTTCAGTTGTCTGTCTTGCTCTTTAATACTTTCCTCATGAGCTGTTTTCTTAAGGTTGTGCATGGAATGTGTTTATACAATGTTCCAAAACCTGATTTGTGTAGTACATTTAGCCTTCTTAACTGAGATGTCAATAAAGGTACTTTTTTATTTTCTGTGCTATTTGGAAGATGGCCAGATACAAATTGTAAAAAGAAACATACTTACTAACTTAAATTCATGGTCTTATCACCTGTTTTTCAGAAACCCCAGAGTAGATTGTTCTGTACAGAGAAATTCTTCTGGCTACTACTTACCTAATAATCATTCTACTCTTTGTATAAATTTGTTAGGTCTAGAGAATATTTCTAATACTTGGGAATGCATTAGATTATAGAGATGTTTCCAAAGTTCTGTTTGGGCATAATGGCACCAGCATTTCAGAATTTGTTTCTTGTGCAGGCATTGGGAATGGGAAATGGGAAAGTTCTTTGTCATATTTCCTGTAATTTAGGGTGTAAGCAAGACATTCTTCTGCAAGCAGATGCTATCTTACTGTCTTCTCTAAGTTACCAGGTTTCACTGGCCACATTAATGCAATGATGCAGCCTGGAGTAATGCATTTGGCCTTTTGCCTTGGCTGTGTGGCTTCTGAAGGACCGGGGCAATGAGAAATCATCTTAGAACTAACAAAAACAAAAACAAACCCCAACAAACAACACCCCCACAAACCAACCAAACACCAAAACAACCCCAAAGCACCCTTTCTCACTTTAATGCACAGGGACCTAGCACTGCCTGAAATCTTTCCAGCTGGCATTTTACAGCTTAGCATCAGTGAGGCCTGCGAATTGGTGTAGGTAGAAGGAAAATTGAGTAACGTGGAGAGAAATATTTGACGGCCCCCTTAGCCCTGACCTTTTCAAAAACTCTAAAAAAGTCCCCGTCTCATTCGGGATTCTCAAGCGCTTACTCAATAGTGTTCAAAGAAAGAAACTAAAAACTTCTAGAACTTAAAAAATTAAAAGTTAAAATTTCAAGGAAATTATTTTCGGTAAAAATTGAATCTTTCTTACTATCCTATTCCAAGTTTTTCCTGAGCCACCTGTTTTGTCACATTTTTAGTTTGATATTTGTTAAAATTGTAACTTTGCCTAAAAAAAAACTTTACTCAGCAATTCCTGGCTTTTTAATTTTGTTTAAATGGACTGGCAGATATTTGTCATACCCCAAGATTCTTTCATTGTCTTCATACAGAGGTTGTCTATTGCCCCCTTTTTTGTCATTACACCTTTTCTGTCTTTTGTGTTTTTGTTGTTGTTTGCCCTTACATGCTTTATCTTTTGTATTTTATTTGGTTTGCTGTTCAGGGTGGGAAGTCTACCCACTTTTCTGCCCCACAAGGATTGTGTTCTTGCAGCTGTCTGTGGTCTGAGAAGTGTGGCTCTTGTGCCTGAGTATCTGTACCCTCGTGGGGGAGCCCCGTGCTAGTGAGCAGGGATGGAAAACAGCTTCTTCCACAGCTCCCTTTTGAACGCAAGTAGGCGAATTGGTAGACATGTGGCTCTCCTCTGCTCACTTCTGTGGTCCTCTCTTCAACATTCTTGCAATTTAGTTGCCAGCTTCTTGCTGTGTACCTTGCTCCCAAGACTGAACAACACTGGTACATGGAAGTTCTGGGATATCTAATAGAGCTGCCTGAGCTTGTTCACTCTTAGTCCCCTGTGGTTCAATTCACAGTGTGACTGAGTTACTGTTACCTTGATGTGATTAATGCTATTCTTCCCCAATGGCTGAGGAGAAGTAAGAATTTTGGTTTTGATGCCTCTTCATCAGCTTCTGCTGTTTTAATGGAATTGAGGAGTTAGCAAAGGGAAAGTAAGATGAGGAGAAGGATGACTTTTACTTTTATACATTGAAGCAAACCAGCAACACTTAGTGTTGGAGAAGGGTGTTTCTGTTTTCATGTCAAGACAGGCAAAGGTGGCTCCCTTTCCCAGTCACAAGCCTCCTTTCAGAGTTTTGTCTTCACTTTTGTCTGTCACAAGTGGTATCACTCTGCCATGTGGAATATGCAGTATTTACTCCAGATCTTTGGTATTTGTAATTTCTGCAAATGATGCAAACCTAAGATGATGTGGAACACAGACTTAAGTGGTAAGAAAGGTACCACTGCAATTTTTTGCTTTTTTTATTTTCTGGGGGGTTTCCCATGCAGTTGTGTTTTGGGTGGCTGACATAAAAACAAGAAAACCACTGTTTTCTCTTGAACAGCTGTGGAACAGTTAGAAAACCTTAATTTTTTTGGCTTTAGTATCTCTTTGGCTTCTTTATTGGTCTGCTTACCTACATCTTGATATACACAGATGTCTGTACTAAGAATTTAAAGTGTAAAATTTAGGCAAATTAGTTATGATAGTTACTACATTGTAGTGGTGGTAGTTCAGATGCTTACTAGCTTTAGGAAATCACTGTGAACAATCTAAACTTTTTTGTGTATGTTTTGTGGGCACAAGAGGTGATGGTGGTTTTGATGGTATTCTGAAGTTCTAATTTGATAACATTGTGCCCGTAAGTGTTTGGGTACTGACCTTCTGTGACGAGTACTGAACTTAAACAGTTGTGTTAAATTTGATTCGCTTTAAAACTATGACCTTCTAAATACTCATGAGCTTGAGACTCTCTCTTATTCTATTGAAAGTAGGTACAGCTGCCGCACGGAAAGAAATTATCAGAAACAAAATTCGTGCAATTGGCAAGATGGCAAGAGTCTTCTCTGTTCTCAGGTACTTGCATGAATTCTGCATTGCTAAATCCCTGTTATGTATGTAAGGTAAACATCTCTGTGAATGCCAAACATTTTTCAGGGAGATCATTGTGCATCAGAATCTTGTTTGGCATATTGATGCAACCTGTTGGTGTTGGAATTTTCGGTTAAAGAATAATTTTGAGTTATTTTTGAGGCATGTTTCAAGAAATTAGAGAATGTGATCTTTAGTTTACATGTTGTTTGTTCAGCTGTTTGCTAAGCATGTTGGAAAGACTATATCAGATAGACTGAAATCAAAGGTGTAATGGAAGAGGTCAGGACTGACTCCTAAAATTTCTGACATACCGGAACTTTGAGGAATATAGAGGGGTTTTGTTTTCAGTTTTTGTTTGTTTCTTTTCAGCTATTTAAAAAACACCTCATCCTCTTTAAATGTAGAGATTTCATCATCATATTTACCCGAAATGTGCAGTTTTTCCACAGACCATGATTGCTCAAATAGGGATAATTTTTTTTTAAGTTGTTACTTCCCAAAGTAGAGACACTTAAAACAAAATTGGGGATTGTTTTATGGTACTGAGATACGATCAGTACCTCATAAGGCATTCCTGAGTATGAATAACTGTTCAGAATTTGTTTCAGAAGTAGCCAGCATTTATAACTCCTAGGCAAAGGAAAGACGGGTATGGAATAGAATGATTTTCCCCTTTTAAATTGTTTGACTTTGAATTTACATTCAGTCTTGATATGCCTAAAGCACAGCAAAACCAGGCTCTCCCTTTCCCCATCCATTATTTTACTTCAGTGCAAGTTTTCATGTGTAGATATTTAAGGTTTTGTTACTGTTTTTTTCACACCAGGGAGGAGAGTGAAAGTGTGCTGACACTCAAGGGTTTGACTCCCACTGGAATGTTACCTAGTGGAGTGTTGGCTGGAGGACGACAGACCCTGCAAAGTGGTAATGATGTTATGCAACTTGCTGTGCCTCAGATGGACTGGGGCACATCTCACTCTTTTGCTAACACCACACATAATGCATGCAGGGAATTTCTTATGCTTTTCAGTTCTTGTCTTAGCGGCTGATACAAGCATAGTGTTATGTGTTAATCAGGCAATGTGAAATGGATACTTAACCAGGGTATAAAACTAAAAGCCAATTAGTTCAGCAGTGTCAGGCTATGTTTTTCAGACTTTGAGCTTCCTTAGTTCACAATTTTTCAGGTGGGGTGACCTTATAGATCTCGTATTGAGGCATTTGATCATTACAGATACAAAAATGGCAGTGTAATTTTGCATCATTACTTGTCTGTTCTCCATTAAAATGGTTTTATTATAGCCGTGTTAGTATTTCCATTGACAGTGTCAAATACTTGTTGATCTTAATATTAACAAACAGCTACAGACTGCATAGTTCCATATTACACTCCATTGACAGATTGGAATGTGCTACGTTTTGTACCCTGGTAATTAATGCCAAAGTTTGTTCTCTATGTTGTTTGTCAAATGTTCTATGTATAATTGACCTCCCTGAATTGTCCTTGTAACATGCTGTTTCCTTCCTCTGCAGATGTAGCTGCTTTCTTAGATCTGTCTGTCTCTCTCTAGGTATAGATGTATGTCTGTATAAGTGTTAAAATTAAACCACTATCCCAGACACTTGTCTGTCTCTTGATGTAGAAGCAATGTTGTAGCACCTTGTTTTTGAGGTTTGCTGCATTTGCTGCTGCACATTGTCTGTGCATTTTGAACAATAATGTACTTGAAAGATATTCAATCATTTGTTATAAAATCAGTTGAGAATAAAGGGATTGAATTCAAACTTGTAAATAAATCAAAATAAAAGGGTGTTATTAAGTGTGCATATATTTTTTTTTGCATGAAAATAAAAAGAACTCTATACAAAATATACCTGTAATCTGGCTCATTGAATATTTTGTAAAATGTTTTTATTATTTTTTTAGTTTGTTGAATCATTGGATCGTATTTTTCACAAGGCCCATAAATGATTAACTAGGATTAGGGAGAATGCTATGAGCTTGTACCAAGTGTATTAAAAGAATGAAGTCCATGTTTCTGTTTATAGTGGTGAATAACTAAAATATCCCAGTCTGAAACTGGACTTCATAGCACCAGCACTCTTAACATAAATTATTCAAATACTTTTTATTGGCCACCTTCATGCTTTACTAGAAAGTATAAAATTTTTGTATGGGACCACTGAATTTTATAACTATTGAAAGATTGTGATATATGAATACCACTTTTATACACAATCTATTTCCCAAGAGAAGCTGCTTTTCTCAGTTCATGATTTAGACTGTTTATTTGAATTTCTTATATTTTATATGTAGTTTTTTAAAAACCTTTCACTACATCTTCTATTAAACTATCAAAGCTGTTTTTTAATAGCTTTGAAACACAAATGTCGTATTTTAAACCATTTTTCAGTGGACATATAATGTCTACAAGTAAGTTTATATGTCCAGTGTATGTATGTGGTTGTTTTGTGAATGTCTATAACAAGAAATGGTGTATGTTTCCTAATCCATTCAACTATTCCAAAAGCATATGTTCTAGCTAAATTTTCATTGTTTAATAAGAAACTTTATTATGCTTAAAAAGTGAGTCTGCATTCTTCTCACTCATTTAACAAATTTTTATCCATGTTGCGTTATAAATAACAGAGAGGATCAAACTGACTAGAAAATTTTTTTTTACACAAAGCATATGGCTTTCTACTATTACTGAAAATGTGGGACATTTGGGAAGTACGCAAAATATATTTTGGATTTTTGTGGGTATGGGTTTTTCTTGACTAGAACTTTTGATGGCAATATTTGTTGATGCACTACATTAATATATCTCATTTGTTTTAGTCATGTGGATTGTACAAAATAAATCATGCCAACTGTTAGTTCTTAAACTGAAGTAATCTTAAACTGAAGTAATTTTTTACTGATAAGCATTTTACTGTTTCAGTCTTAAAAGAGTAGTCTTCAAATTATAATGCTCAATTGCAAAGGTTGCATTAAACCAAAAATAAAATAAAACTTCACTAACTGACAATTTTCTAAAACATTGTAATATTAGAGAATTTATATTCTTGACAAAAATATGGTCACTGATAGTATAGTAGGATTTCTTACTACTTAATTACTCTTGAAAGTGTTTTGTACTACGTTGATCAGTATACTATCAATCAGTATACTATCAATAATTTAAACTAGTATAGGCTTGTAAAAATAAAAGAACATAATATTAATTGAAGTAATTATTTTTATTCTGTTCTTTTGTTTGCTTAAAAATACACAGAATTGACCAGTATGCCATGGGTTTTCCTGGTTTCAGTCTTACAAATGCTTGTTTTTCAGTGGCACAATGAGGAAAGGTCTAGTTATGCTGATTGCTATTAAACCTATAAGTTTTAAAGTTATATATATATAAAGCTTTTAAAGTTATAAGAAATTGGAGTGTAGATCTACTTTCTCTAAAGAGCTGGGCTAACATTGTTTTACTAGGACAAATATGCATTACCTATATCTGGGTATATACACATATATGCAATTTTTGCATATATGCCTACTATAGCTCCCAGTGTCAGTAACATTACATACTGGATCTTAGCAAATGCGACTGTTCTGTCAGGACTTTGTTCAGTCCAGCTGCTGTGTTTTGTGAGCTGCAGGTCCTTCTCCTCCTCCTCCTCCTTGGAGGAGTGGTGCCTGGTGGCTTTGCCATCCTGCCTGGCAGTGCCAGGACAGATCCTCACTGCAACAGTGCAGCCCAAGGGGGCATGGCAAATCCAAATAGTAACAAAGGACTTAAACAAAGACAAGTCAGTTCAAAAAGGTAATTCTGGGAAAAAATGCAATCCTACATCCTATGGGAGATGAACCTATGAATTTTCATGAATATATGGATATATTTTTAAAAAAGTAATCATAGGTTACTTTTTGGATAGCTTTAATGTGTTAGGATAAAAACAGACTTTGGGAAATCATGGCCTTCGTATATTTCTAAATTTTTTTTTCAATGTAAATTTGTTTTTTATTAGTTTTATTGCTTGCCTTATAGTAGCTGAAATATTAAAGACCATATTAAGTATTATTATTTAAAGTAACATTTCCTAATGAGTTATTCTGTGAACTGAATTCAATAAAATTAGCTTCCAAATGGACCCAGCATCTGTTAAAAAATGACAAAACACTTAAATCTTTATTTAGCAACATACTAAACACAAGCCTAAATTAAAAATTTTAAGTACTTCTGTGGACATCAGTTGAACTACCTAAATACTTACTTTTCATTTCCGCGTCTGCTATTGGTCAGAAAGCAGTTAAGATAGTTTTTTGGGTTTAACTTGAAAATTGGCAAGGATTTTCCATCACATCCATCCATTAAGTAAAACAAGGGGAGAGCTGAAATTAAGGATGGAAATGCCATTGAAACCTGTAGCTTAAAATCTGCTCTCAAATGAGAATTTTCAGAGTGAAGACTTCAGACTTACCTGTTAATATGATCCAGGATTTATTTGAGGTTTATCAAAAATTACAAAGAATAAAGTTTTAATTTAGGTGTATCTGCCAAAGAGAATCCAACAAAATGATTTTCCAGACTGAGTCTGTACAGGTTTTTTAAGTGCTTGTATTTTCCAGTCAGTTTGTTCTTTTATGTCAAGTTGAAAATTATCTTTTTCTTAACTGTGATGTATATTCCAAGGTCTTTTTGGAATAGTAGTACTACAAGTAGAGTGAACGAGGAGTAAATTTTGAAATTTGTATTTATGACCAAGCTACATAATTTGCAGAGATAAATCAGTATTCGTGATCTTTTCAGGAAAAGATTGAAAACAAAGACTTCACAGGTAACAGGAATTGGTGGAAAGAGGTGGTTTTTTTACATAGTTTTGTATTTGTATAGCAAATTGATTATAATATGAAAGTATGTATTTGGTGACTTTCTAAAACAATGCTTAAACTAATTTATTTTTAGAAATAGAACAAGTTTCTTTCCCTTAAAGTAAACATTAAAACCCATCCATTCAAGTGGCTTTTTAATTTAATTCTGGAATTGCCCTTGTCTCTGTAGATTTAAGTGCAGAAATGTTTTCATTTTTTAAAAATTTTTTGTTCCATGGAAAGTGCAGTATATGAAGTTAAAAATGCTGCATTTCCCTTTAAGTATTGAATATATTTTAGTAGTACTTAATGCAAGTATCAAATTTTTTAGACTATCTCAGTGAAAATTAGAATCTTATGCAACAGTGAGCTTAAAGCATAGTGTAGGCAATTCACACATAACATAGTGTAGGCGTAGTGTAGGTGATTGGTTTTGTTGAATAGGAAATGAGAAGTAATAAACTTAAATCTCTTTAAAGAATTCTATTCTGATCTAATGCCCTATTTCCTTATAGAGCTATTTTCCCCAGCACTTGCTTGAATACTCTGGTATGATTTTTATTGTTAACAGTATGTATGAAGCACTACGGAAGTAGGTTTACCACTGTGTAAGCTACTTTTTGTTAATATTTCTGAACTTGTGATATTAGAGGCATGGCAAATAGTAGGGGAGGTAAAACATTGTTACCGTGATTGACTTAGCTACAGTTCAGGTTGTAATAATAATAACCGTATGTTAGAGCTTTGCCTTCTAGAGCTATAACTATAAGGAAAGATCTTCGACGTAGGAAATCACAACAGATGTCATAGTTATTTAGTTAGAAAAACAGCTAGTGAGCTAGGTTTTTTGATATTCGCATTAATTTGCCCGCTATGTTAAATCCAGACCTCTTCCTGCTGCAGACTTTGGTATTGGTTCAACTAAACATTTACAAGACTTTGTAAATATGACTTGCTAGATACGTCTTTCATAACTTAAATTTCATGATTTAGTTCTGAGATGCCCATTTTAGATTAAAATATTGTGAGAAATTGAAGTAGTAGTTAAACTTCAGGGAGCTAAAGATAAAGAGAAAAATAATTTCTTATGCTGCTAGTGTTACTTTTACAGTGTCCTTCCTGGTAATTTAATGAAACTCACTAATGCATTTTAATCTTCAGAAATAGTCTCAAATAAACTTCTAGTATTTTTTCAAACCGTACCACAACTTTAACATCAGTTGAAGTTTTCTGTTGCTGCCTTTAAAAAAGCCAAAACAAAAATCACCACCAAAACTTACAGAAATGTGTAGTTAATAATATCAGTTAATTAGTCTTACTTTGATAGAGTTTTAGTTGATAAATTGTATTAGTTAAAATTTAGGAAAAGTTTCACTTAGACTTAAAAACAATCCCCCAAAAACTTAATTGTCATTTTAACTAATTGTAGTCTAATCTGGCGTAGCATACTATATTAAATTGATCATTGCCTTTTCTGCTATGCGATATTACACTCTTCATCTTTCTCATTCATTTTGCATGCATCTGCTCACTTCTGTACAGCCACTGTAGAGGCAATTGAGGCTGAAAAAGGTATGGTCAGAGTCTTTGCCCTTGGCAGAGATCTGTGGTGTCTGGGAGGGATTTCAAAAGTACTCTGTGTGGGTGTGTTTTATTTTCAACTTGCACAAGCAGAGATGAATCAACTGCCTTGATTCATCCGTTTTACATGTAACATTCATTTCTGGCTTTAGGATGATGATTATCTTTAATATTTTAGGGAAACTCTTGGGGTTTTTTGGTCTCTTTTTGTTTGTTTTTTTAAAAAATATGCTGTAGGTTTTTGTATGATAGCATGTTGTGACATGTGGTGTTGTCTTAAAGTCCTTAAAAATAGAAGTGTTTAGTGATTTTTTTCTGCATTCAACTGGAAGTTTAGTTTGATTGTGGGGAGGGGATGTTATATGTGGAAGGAGGATTGCTTACGCATGCCTTTTCTCATAATATCTATTTAAAGGCTTTGAATATTTATTTTTTAACTTTCTGTGATATCTTGTAGTGCAAGACATAACTTTTTTTCTGTAGATTTTGAATATAATTTATTGCTCAAATTTATTTCCAGTATTTATGAGAAATGTTAAATTCAATGAATTGTGAGTGCTTCTGTGCTAAATAAGTTGTATATATGTTATATATGTCCTCTGTTAGTGGCATTGAGCAAAATGCCATCGAATTACTTGGTTCAGAGTATTCAACTTCAGATTGTTTCTTTTCAGAGAGACTTTAGTTTCTTCTTGCTCAGAATTCAATGAAGTGAATGACAAAGAGCATAGCAGTTGAGAGAGCTGCCTTTGGGGTTTTTCAGCTTCAGTCACAAAGCACCATTTAATGACTGTATTCTTTGTTTTTTTAATTAAGGAAGTCAGATCTCCAAAAATATAAACAAGTGCCATATTCTGTTCTCACACACACCTGCAAGAGGTCCTGTTGTTGTGAGTGGAAAGCTGTACTTAAATCTCCAAAGAATTACTTCATCCCAAAGACTTCAGTCTTATTATGTGGTCAGCCATTTTCAGATGTAAATTCAGCTACAGACCTCATTCATCAAAATAATTAGTAGCAAAATAATACCTATTTTCTATACTTATTTTAAATACATCTGTATTTAAATGATATCATTGTTGAACCACAGTGCTAACTTGGTGATTGTGGTTGTGTCCATTTCCATCATCCACATGATTAGCACGGTGTGAACCACATCCTGCAGTTTTGCCTGCATGAAAACTGCAGGATCAGGCCATTGGTGCGTGTGCAGGATGTAAATCTGCTACTACTTTTGTAACTCTTTGCTGCTTTGCCTCCACTGCACTTGCTGTGCTGCTTAGATCTTACTGACATTGCCCCGAAGAGAAGGGGAATGTTAAGATTAGCCCAATAAGCTGGGCAGCAAAAGCACAGCGGTGATAGTTGGCCCCACCAGGGACATGCAGAGGCAATCAAGTGGGCTTAAACCCCTTGATTCCTACTTGCAGAATATTTGCCATACTTTGTTCTTTTTGTAATGAATTGAAATCATGACTACCGGGAACATTTCAGGGAAGCAGATTAGAGAAGCTTTTAGCAATACAGTTGCAGGGCCATAAGTTTCTTTCGCTGTTTTCTTACCCTTTTTTAAACATCATTTGTTAGAAAAAGTATATGCTTTCAACTTATTTTTCCATTACTGACATATCAAATTTGCATTTTGTTAAGCAATACGAGGATTCTCTCCGCAACATAAAATCTGCAGTTTTGAAGAAGCAAAAGGTTTGGATAGGATCAATGAGAGAATGCCACCAAGAAAAGATACTCTTCAGCAAGATGGTATTAATACTATAAACACAACAAATGCCAATGGAAACAATGGAACTGGCAACAACAATGCACAGTGACCACATGAGCTTCTGGTTTACTCACTCATGTCCTGCCTGAGAATTCCTAGATTACTGCTTTTTGATGTGACAACAAAATAAATAGGGGGATCACTTGAAGTGACTACTTAATATGAGGTGGAGAACCATCTGACTTGATCCCACTGAAGAGAGACCATCGTGCTTTTAAGACAACAGCCCCTCTCTTACACGGTGACCCAACCTCCTGCGAGTGTGTGCCTCACCCTTTTACACAAACGTCCATCACTGGCTGCTGGAGCTTTGGAAGAGATATGGGGAAGAATTGGGCTGTTCTCACTAAAGCAAGCACACCTAGACTAGCATCTTATGCTTATCGTTGTCAACACTTTTAAGTTTACAAATGGGATTTTTCTTTCAGTAGAGGTAGCTTGATTGTTTGTTTGTTTTTCTAAATCAGACTTTCAAATACAACCCTAAGAGCTAACTATTTATTAATGGACATCCGTTTCATGATATGTCTTTAAAATGATAGATTAGAATGGTCTTAAAATATCTGAGGCTGCAAAAACTGTATTTTAAATAACAGAAAAAATGCCAAAAAATTTCAGTTGGTCATTCTGTAAGATGCTGACCTCAGGTTTACTCCTTAGATGTTGCTAATTCTATATTGTATTCACTGTATTTTTTAGTTACAGCTTATCAGAAGATTTCTATGTAGGAATGTTTATTACTTGAACACAGATTTAAAAAAAATAATAATATTTAATTTAGAAACTTTTTTGCCCAGCTTTTTCAAGACTTTTCCCCACCTTGAATTTAAAAAAAAAAAAATATATATACTAATTTTAAAAGTAAGGAAAATATGGAAGTGTTAATTTTAAGGTACTTTTAATTGAACTTTGTACATTGTTTAAGTAAATTTTGATTCATATCAAGTCTGTAAAGCTTGGCATTGTATTTTGTGTATGCATGTTTTCATTTTGCAAATATTTAATATATAGACCTATGATGTACATCTATAGGTTACCTAGATGTTATGGGTACTTTTAGTTTATTGTGAGTATTATGGTTGCATAAATAGCTAATAATCACTGAGCTGAATAGCAGCAAGCTTTTTATTATTTTTAAATCTGTAAAGGAAACTGAACCTGTATTGGACATTTTGTTTAAGCAAAGCAGCGCGTAAGCAATTGCTCTGTTCAACTGCTAAGGCATTAGTGAAAGTGTAAACTTGAGACTGCATGTATTTTGGTATCTACAGGACTGCTTGGTTAAAATAAAAATTGAAGCCCTGTGCTAATTTGTTCACGAATAATGAACTGTACTGATTGCCAGTGTACTTTGTTAAATATTTTGACATTTGCTACATGTCCTCTCATCCCCTGGAACACGACTTGAAACTTATGTCACTAGAGTTCATCTCCCTTTTTTTTTTCTTTGCCATAAAGTACAATCTGTACATACCCCTAAGTTTGAAATTTTATGCATGTTCTGAACTATTCAAGTATTTTATAAACAGTAGCACACAATAAATTTTGTGCATGGGCTGCGGCTCCTATCACTGTGTATTGGTTTTATTTGGCATACATAAGTCTAATCTGACCTTGACAATTGTTTAGAAATAATCTTCAATATTTAAGCTATTCAAAAAAATAGCATAAAAGTCAGATTTAGCTTGCAGAGAACTAGTTGAACGTAAACAGTATTTAATTTAAATTTTATTCCTGCTGCTTTTTTTTTGCTTTTTTTTTTTCTTTTTGCTTTTTTTTTTTTTTTTTTTTTTACTTTTGAGCTCTTGCTCAGAGATACTTTGTGTCTGGTAAACCAGACATCCACTTTTGGTTTGTACAAGCTTGTGAGAGCAGGGTTAGTGGACTCTAGAAAGATTCTTAAGCATAGCTGTGTTTCATATGTTGGTTCAAACTAAACATTTGACTACTGAATTGTGTTGGGGCAGCTTTATGGGCAGAGGGGGAGAATTGTTTTGACAGTCAGTATAGACACATGAATTAGCCTTTTGGCATATTCTTTTTAAACTAAGGACAAGCTGCTGAACAGGATGAGAATTAAGATAAGTGACACACTGTTAGAAAGGGAATTTTAATAATGATTTTACTTTATTGCAGATGCATTCTAATTGGAAATTCTTCTCATAGTTTGAATGCAGAAGATCAAGTTAAAAATGGTAAGTTTTTTAGCTTTTTTATGAAGCACTCCCATAGCTGTGAGCTGTACAGTCTGCATATGGTGTCGTATTAGAGCAGAACTAAAACCTCTTACAAAGTACGACTGAAATTTTATGTGATTCACATGATGATGGTACCTTTCTCCTTGTAAGTGCTAGTGGAAAATGTCTCAACCTCACAAGATAGTATTTGTCCTGATTTGATACTCAGATCTTGGTTGTGATGAGGATTCTGAGTAGCTGGAATTGTGTATATGAATACTGATATAATCTTTGTATGGAAAGACCTCATTGTAATTGGAGAGAACTGATTCTGATACTTGTGTGTCAGTAAGTGCCCAGCAGCAATGATGTTCACTTATGTGAGGATTCCCTTGCAGTATCCATTTTCCTGCTTTAAGGACTCCCTTGCAGTGTCCATTGTGTGCAGTAGTTTTTTGCCAGATACAAAGGTAGATCTGCAGTAAAGGAAAATTCACTGCGTAGTTGTTGGCCTGATTTCTCATGCTGTGTTTCTCCTGTCACACTTTAGGCAAGTAGTCAGGTAACAGGGTTGTGTCTGGGGGTGTTCCTGTTTGTAAAGTAGGCACTCATTTTTTACAACTGTGTTTCTGAAAGGTGGAGTCTGGAGCTGTCTCTAATTCTTAATATTGTTTGGGAGAAGAAATTATATCCTTACTCCCAGAAAAGTGTAAGTAGTTTTCATTACTCGTTTTATGCTTTCAGGATTGTAAGGAGGGGAAGAAAAAAAGAAGTCGCCTGTATGTCCTTAGTCTGTTCTTGGGTAGGGAGGGGAGGAGGCTTGGAAATAGCTTTTACAGCCAAAGCAGACAGGCAGCAAAAGCTGCAAGAGGCATGACAAGGTTTGAGCTGGAGTGGTCAGTGCCTCCCTGCCCTGCTCTGGGCTCGGCAGACACTTGTAGGTCACTGCTTCCCTGAACTGAGGGGTGGGACCCTCATCTTTGGTGTGCTTACTGGGTGGGGCATGGGCAGTGAGTGTTCAGGGGTGGGCTGGGGTCTCTGACTGCCCTGAGGAGTGTAACTGTTTTTTGGTGGGACTGAGAAGCACAAGGACAGACCATGCTGGGTCAGGTTGTGGGGGGTTATTTTCCACCAGGGACTTGTGCTGTCAGGGAATGTGCTGCTATTTGCTGAGCCAAACAAGGAAGAGCAGCTGAGTTCACAACCTGCCTGTATCCAGTTTAATGGCAAACAAACACCTTCATCTCCCAAAGTTATAGTGTGAAACAACAGCTTTCCTTTCAAAGCTTATTAAATTCAATTGGGAAATGGAAAAATTACTCTAGTCACATCTCTTGAATTGTGAAGATTGGACCCCTTGCAAAAAGCAGAATGGTTGGGATTGAGGCTGTTTTTCTCGAAGAAAGAGGGAGGTATTTTCTAGTGCGAGTCTGAACGCTTTTGGAGGGAAGACTGTCATAACAGCTTGCTTTTTTTCTAATGTTTAATCGGAAAGCACATAAGTTACATAGAAAATTAAGGCTTTTTCAGAGGCAGAATAGACAGTATCTGTTCAATCTTTCCTTCCCTATTTTTTGCTACAATTTCATTCTCAATCATTCAGTTCTTGCTACCCATTTAACAATTCTTTGTTACTAGCATGTAATTTAAATATTTTTGCATAAAACAGGTGAATGTTATCAGAACACAGGACCCTATTCATCTGTTCATTTTCTTGTGATAGTATGTATGAGCCAGATTTAATCAATATTGTGCTTTGAATGACAAGTGGTAGAGATTTTTTCAGTTGCATAAAAAGATACATATGCACTAATATGCTTTAATTATTATTAAGATGCTTCACTTGTAAGGAAGTTAGTTCAAGAATAAAGAAGTGAGAACCAAAGCTTACAAGAATCTTGCTCAAGCTTGGAAAGCTATTGCCAGATAGCTATCTATATACACACATGCATATCTATCCCAGTGGATACTTGTACCAAAGATGACCAAAGTAGCGCAGAGTAGAATGTCTTTTAGTCTCCCCAAATCAACTTCCATCTATTTTGTATTTGAAATAATTAATTTTTATCTGACCCAGCTGAAGTGTATTTCTCCATTTAGTATCAGGAAAAGTTTATAGTCTAAAATCAGATTTAGGTTGCAGACCACTGATATAAGTAAAATACATATGCTTTTTTGGTATGGTACAATTGATAGTCTGTTGTTCCTGTGCAAAAACCTCTATGTACATGCTGTGTAGAGTGGAAGATTTGTCATATTGGAATCAGCTCTACCAGTCCTAGCAATTTTTGTCTGAGAGATACAAGAAATAGTTTTTTGCTGTTTGTGTGAGGGTGTCTTGTAATACAATCATTATTTGTTAAAGCATTGCTGAAGGAACACACTGCTTCCTACTGCTGGACTTGAAGTTTCTCTTAAATTTATAACTGGGGACAGAGTCACTGCAGCTTTCTAAAAAAACCAAATGTGCTGTTCAAAGTTGTTATCTTTAATCTTTTTAAAATATCCATGTAGTCGTTTGTACTGTGTAGATCACAATTGCTTTGGTTTGGATTCAGAGGCTAGCATTAAATAAAGGCTTTTTCACTGCTCAGTCAATTGCTATATAGCCCACTCCTTCCCAAGGAGAGACTTTAAAATCAGATCCAAGATGATTTCTCCTTTCCATTGCTACCTTAAGCATAATGGTAACTAAACACTAATTAAATTAATTAAGTAGGGGGTATACAATCAGATTCTGCCAAGGTCCCTAAACTGTCAGTGTATTGTGACTTAAACTGAGCACTTGCATTTTTTCAGCATTATGAAGGAAAGACATTGAAAGGAGAGAGGGTGTAAAGTGCTTTACATCACAGCCTCAGGCTTTTTTTGTCTTTCACAGTAAGCTCAGCAGTTAGGTATTTCAGGAAATTTGTTGAATGCTGCAGATTCATGTGGCTGAAACAGTTGACTCCTGCAGAGACTCATGCAGGAGTCCAGTAGAGGGGAAGTGGTTTTGTCTGGGTCAAAAAGACTAAGGCTTAGGGTCTAACAGACAAGATACATCTTTTATTATACAATAAAGAATAGTATGTGCTGTAAATTAAGGCATTGTAAGTGCAAAAAGCTTACTGAATCATCAAGAAGGCATATTTGATTATGGAACCTTTAAAATTATTCTTTTACAAGGATAGTTAGAATCTACTTAAAGCATGTTTCATGTCCTTCAGTTTGTTTAAAAAAAACCAAACAAACCAAAAAACCAGATAATCTTCTATTGCCCAACAATTGCCAGCAGCAACTGTCGGTAATCACCGCTTGTATCACTCGCTATCATTGTAGCCAAAGTCTTCTGATACATCTGTGTGAACATCTGTTTAATTTGCACAAGGTCAATCTGTGCAAAGACAAAAAAAAAGCAGAAAACTTAACCACAGTGTATGATTTCAATCCTAGGCAGTCACCCCACGTCCTCCCTTGTGAACTAGAGAACACATGGCAAGGGTGAGATGTGCAGTTAACCCTGTGCAGTGGACAAGCCAGCTGGTCCCTCCAAGGACAGAGGAGCAGCTCCTAAAGCAGAGTCCAGCAGATCTTCCATGCTTTGTTAGGATTGTGAACAGGTGAATTTCTCACCTGGAGGTGCTCACTTGCTACGCAGATAGGCAACAACAATTAAAAAGGAAAACATGCAGTTACTACTATCTAGCCAGAGTTAATTAAATTACTACATGAAAGCTGGTGTTAAAACTAATTAACACATTCATCTAAATATGAGCCCCATAAAAGCTTCATGCAGTACATGCTTTTACAGCTGTGAAAGGAGGACTAAGTTACAAGCTGGTTTGGGTAGATGGCTTTCTGCTGTGTGACTTGTACACAGGAGAAAATTTCTTACCTCACTGCGAGTGACTACAATTCTGATGAGGGTAGAATCATCTGTGCCAGCTCCTTTCATAGAATAATAAAGTCTTTCTGCAAAAAAGGCTGGGCGATTTAAAGCACATTGCACTGCAATAAAGTATAGTGTTAGGATTAGTTCCAGTATTTTATTCTGTATAGTGATACCTGGCAGGATCAACTCAGGATTTTTGCTGTAGACAGCTAGAGGTTGGTGTCAGTGAAAATCCAGTTACTGTGGATAATGGGACCTGTTTATAGAGCTCGGCTTATTTTCAAGTTGACCAAATAAAGTTATTCCTTCACACAAAAACTTAAGGTTGTTGGCAGTTAACTCCTCTGGAAGTGCTTTTTAATGCTCTCTGTAATCTTAATTCTCAAACAGATAATTCAAAAACGGTTCTTCTCCTCGGATAGCTGATACTGGGACACAAGGTAGTTTATGCATGTTCCATTGCTAGAATCCCACTAAGAAAAGTACAGATGTAGAAGGTTCTCACTCTAGTAGTTACAGAATGGATTGTATTTCAGTTAGATTGCTCACACTCAGAGATGAGCCATTATTCTTCTACCTGATTCTCAGACCTGAATTTTTCCCACTAAACTGTTGAGTAGAATATACTCAGGGAAGTTTTTGCTTATCCATTATGGCTACAGAATTGCTGTAATTTGGGTAAGCACTGATACATCTGGTATCTCCAGATTTACTGCTAAATATTACTGATTTTCACTGTCAGTTAATTGGGTGGAACTGTGTTGAACTGATTTACTATAACAAGTCAGTAGGAAAAAGTGAATTCAAAACAGGTCTTCTATTTTGCTAAGTTGTCCTTAGCTGAGATTTTTGGGGTAGATGGTGGTAGGGAAGGGGGTGGAAAGGGAACTGTGCTTTCAGCAGGTTCATGTTGGCTCTGAGGTTATCTGTGTGGGTGGCACAGCTGTCTCTGCTGAGAAGCTGCATACCCAGTCACAGCTCTGTGACACTGGTACCTCCTTTTGGAGAACTCTGAACTATTCAGCTACAAACAGTAACCAGTTACCCTTAGTTCTGTGCACTTTCCTGCCCTCCCAGAGAACTGACAAGTAGTTTCTATGTGGCTTTTTCTTATTTGAAACTGACTTCTTCATGGTGGATGCTTATTTTCTTCATTTAACTGCAAGATGAATCATTTGAATCATTGAAGTTCTGTGCTAGCAGAGTCTCTGTGTGATCATTGCCATATGGCCAATGCTGAATTGGATTCTTTTTCAGTTACATTTAGGTTTAATTCCTAAAGGATAAGGGGGGAGGGGAGAACATATAACTTACCAATAGCCTTCAAACCACGTTCCACGTTTCCAGAAAATTCTCGGTCAATACTGCTTAATAAATCACGATTAGCAATCTACAAATAAATGAGATTAATATGTGAATGATGAAATGCATTAACAACTCGAACCTTAATGTAAAATGCATTGACCAAGCTTATTTGTGAAGAACTCCTACCCTGGAGTATGCCTCAACTGTTGCTTTCAGTTGGGGAAAACTTCTGCTTGCCAGAACCATATTAAAGCAAGATTCATCAGTCCCAAGTTTTCCTTCACCTGCTTGGTACAGACGCTGAGCATCTTCTTGAGCTTTTTGATAATCCACAGTTTGATTCTCATCACGATTACCCTTAATGCAAACACAACAGATTTCAAATGAAATTTCACAGAGATGGCTATGCTTTAATTGCTTGCTGTGTACATAGAACCCAAGCACGTATCTTCAAAGCTTGAAGCAGAAAGAGAAATAGCAGTTTGAAATACATTACATTGTTTTAAAACTTCTCTTAGGTTTAATATTCCTTATAGGAAACAAATACAAATACATCTCATACTTCTAATTAAGTATTGTACTTACTTCTCTTGTTTTACTTAATAATGTAAGCTTTCTCTTGATTTGTTTGTTTCTAGGCTTCAAGTTGCAGAGACTCTTCCCAAATGAACTAATGAATTACCTTACTGAATATGCACACCTGAAATATCTCAGGTCTCCCTCCTATTTTATTTAGTAGTTGCTTATTTCAAGTAAGAATGTCTCCAGAAAGCACTTACTACACTTGTGTCAGTAGGGCTTATATGACATTTTATGTGCTTTCGTGATTATTTTGGTTTTTTGCTGCCCATTGCATGGATGGATACAGCTAAACATACTGGCTGAGTAGGCTGAATACATGCTTTCAAATACTGTTGTATCTATAGTGGTTAATATACTATTTAAATGTTGTGGTTGTCAGTTATTGTAAACTACTGGATTTATCAAAATAAAAATTAAGCAGCATGAGCTTCTCCAGGTTTGCTTTCTTGTGGATTTTGACTTTTAACCAAGTATGTAGAGCATAGCTGAACTCTCACAAAGGTAGAACTCAATGAGATAGAGAAGTGTCTTAGAAATTCTAACAGAAATAGGCAAATTGATCAGAGATCTGTGGGAAGTTGCATTAGTTACATATTTCTTCCTAAATACGGGTAACTGAAAGTTACTATTCTTCAACACAAAACAAGCCCTGGTAAATGATACAAGATAAACAAGCTCCAGTGGTCATCCGAGTTCAACAGCAGCACCTCCCTGATTCTGGTGATGTGAAGGGAAGGCAGGCTGTGGAGTAACTTGGGAGGTAAGTTTTGCCTGTGGCATGTCTTATCTTGCTCCTAGGTATTCTCACAGGCGTTCTACATACCACAGAGGTTATCCAGTCAGCTTCATCCAGATTACTTTGTTAATATACGCAAAAAATAAAAAGTATCTTGCTCTAACAGCAGTGTAGAGCACTGCTTTAGAGAACCATTGGGTTGTATCTGCACAGTATATCCACATTATCCACAGTTCTGATACTAATCGAGGGTTCTAAATTAGGTCACACAATTCATCATGGATTTGTAGATAAGTATCTCATGAGGGACTGAAGTATTGTATCTTGGGGTTAAATCAATGACCCAGGGCTAATTTCTTAAAAATCTGCCTCTTGCCAAGCATATGCAGGCAATTTATGGAGCGATTATGACTACACACATCAGACTGTACACTGTTATCCTATTAAAAAAAAAAAATTAAAGCTCACTTGGCACATAGATATAAGTAATCGTTCAAAGTGTCCTGAAGTGTCTGATCTGATGTCTTGTTCAATGTCCCTTCCAAATTCTGATTTATAGCAGTTCACTATTTCGCGAATTTCCTGATTTGTCCTTGTGCAAAGGATCTCAATCAACACACTCTCCTGAGTGCCTGCTCCCTGTAGGCAGAGAAAACAAAGGCATAATTATAGAGCACTACCTATGCAGTTTTCTTCAACTGTGAAATAAGGCAGTCATCTGGTATTTCAAAACTTAATACAATCTACATTGTAAGAACAGCATCCTTGCAGTATGAAAGCACCAAATCCACTGTATACTTAAAATGGAATGAAGATTCCTGAAACATGCCATTCTGCAGCAGTTCAGAAAAACAGCCCTAAACTATACACAGTGACATTGGCCAAAGTTAACTGGAGAATGGTTTAGGAAGGAAATTCTGTGGCAACCTTAATCTGGAAACTTACTGAAGGAAGGTAGAGCCTTATGATAATCATTAAAGTCAAAGGTACACATGTAAATTCCGTTTTGGTCAGTACACAGATGTGTTCCCTATCCAAATGTGGCTGCTTCCTCAATGTGGAACTTTTCATAGCTTCTTCCCTCCCCAGAAAAAAAGTTAATTGAGATTTCTGTGTACTGGGGGATTTACTGGCATGGTCATCTCAATTCAGACAAGGATTAGACAGGAGAGGGGATGTAAGTGAGATAATCTTACATTATGAATTTTTGAAAATGGTTGAGTGGCTACTCCCCATTAAAGGCAGATCTTTATTTACACTCCATGTTCTCTAGAAGGTGTGCATTCATACATGGGTTGAGTTACTCATTTCCACCATCAGCCACTTGCTAGCTGCTGCAGCTCAAACAAACAAGGCATTCCAGTAAACTGGATGTACCAGTTTACCCGAGTTAAAAGTTTAAACCAACAAGCTCACCTAATCTCTAAATGCTGTCTTAATTCCTGAACATCCATCATGTGACCTTCAGAAATTATTTTTTCATTGTCCTTTTGAGGGGAAAAAAGGGATAATCAAAAATACCTTTCAGTAACATTGTTCCTAGTAAGGAAAGGTATGTACCTTTAGTGTAAACAGTGGTTATGGTTTTAACAACACCCTGGCCCTTTCTAGATCCTAGCAAAAATTACACCCAAGTGGTGGAGAACAAGGTTCCGTCTTGCAGTATTTCATCCTCTACTGAATGGACATCTGCCCTGAATTGGCTAATCCTGCAGAAATCGTCTGGAACTGAGGGACGCAGCAGAAAAGAATTTTAAGCCCTGCAATCCCAGGATTTGTTTGACACTAGCATATTTTTCAACAATGCTGGGACCAGGTGTTCTTAGGTGAGCATTTTAAGATAGTTTTAAACTGTTTCCTTCACAGAAATACCATACCTTCATTGCATGACGTAAACTCCAGGCATCATAGTAGGTACTAGGCATGAAGAGTGCTAGAATCAATTCTTCCACATTACCACTTAACTCAGACTTCAGATCTTTAATTAAATCCTGTTCAATTATAAACACAAAAAGGCTTTGCAGAGTGTTAGGCATATATAGATTATATGCTGAAGAAAGATCAAACTAGAACTTACTTTTATGACTTATTTCTACCTTTGTGCTGTTTTTCCTGTAAAGCTTTGTTTTATTTCTTATGAAGAACTACCCTCTGTCCAAAACTATGACAACTCAGCTCTTCCCCGGTACCTCCTCACTAATTAAGACCAAGTTAGGTCCTGAAAAATGCCACAATTACAAAATTTCACTTTAGGTTGCAAAAATGACAGAGGAAAGATGTTAAATTAACCTGGAGTTTTATTTACTATCCAATCCTCAATCAGTTTCTTTGTTTCTTGGGAAAAAGAAGATTTCAGTGCTGGTTTATGTGCATAAAGAACTCAGTAGTTTCAAACACTTATACAAGGGCAGTTTAAGCTTGATTATTTTCTATCGAGCTTTAGAGAAGCAGAGAAGCTTCTTGTGTCGTCAGGGACGGCCTCCAGGCTTCCCCCACCCCTGCTTCTGCCAGGTATCAGGACAACACTGTGTCAAATACCAGATGTCTTCCAATACGCATGAAATATAACCAAAAGAAGTGCATTTTAAAAAATGCCCAAATCACCCCCCAGGACTAAAATGCAACTAGGCAGTCAAAGCAGCAGCTGAAAGTTTGGTTTGGTTTACGAATTCAAAGAACTAGTGAACGTACCTTGCCATACATAGTCTTGAAAGCTGCCTTGATTTTTTGCCTTTGATCATTGGAGCGGTTAGCAACAACATTTATGATGGCCTGCTCATCAGTCCCTTAGAAATAGAAGGGCAATGTCATGTAACAATGCAAAATAGTCCCCCGGAGACTGCATTTTATACTGTTGCATCTGGGCAGTTACATACTAAGTGGCTGCTATTTAAGTCTACCAAATTTTCCATGTAACTTCATCTGCTAAATAGCCCAAGCCATTTTGAAAGTGTAATTTTTGAAAAGCTTCAGGGATAAAGTATAGTTAAATAAAAACTAAAGAAAACAAAATGGCATTAGGAAGTTAGATCAACAGGAACTAAAACTTCTATTGCTTACTTACCAAAACCCTTCATAGCTTTGCGGAGAATTTCTGCGTCCCTGCCAGGATCGAAGTTTGGAGCAGCTTGAATTGTACCCTGGGTGTACTGAACCACTGCAGCAGGCTGAAAACAAGAGTCACATGTAACTAGATATCCTGCACAGTATAAATTCAAATTAAAATCACAACTCTGCAATTAGTACTTCAGAAGGAGCTATCTGTTAGTTCTCCATTTCTTCCTCTAACACAGAATCAGGGCAAAATTGCACTGAGGGTAGATGGAAACTCCTGATGCAGAACACAGTGTAAACCTTTGGAAATCAGCTGTAAAAACATTAAAACTACAGAAGCCATGTAAGATGAATTATAGAGGAGAAAAAAGCACATACCGGACCAGGCATTGGGGATGGTACTTGTCCACCAGGAAATCCTAGTGAAAATAAAGAATAAGGTAGAAGTTGTTAATTAGGTCTTCTCTTACTATGGAAATACCATCTAATCTGAATATAAAGGGAGACCTACCACTGCACACAGCCTGTTTCCTAAGTAATGATACCTACCATGATCAATAACTGAATTTCTTTCCTTGGGAATAATGGGAAGAAGCACAGATGCATTTTGGTACATACACTAGCAAGACAATTCTAAAAATACTAAATTTACTGGTGCTGTGGGAACTGGAAGGGTCTCTCCTTATTAAATTCTGCTATTTTTGACAGAAGCCAAGATAGCCCACACAAATGAAGAATGTGTGTCCCATACTCTCTTAAAAAGCCATTATATATACTTTAAAATGCCTGGCATGTAAACAATAAATACTCAGAACTCATTGCTGCAAAAAGGATTGAAGGAATCTCATTTTGTGATCAAAAGCTCAGTGAATACAAAAACTAAACTAAATTGTTTTGTACTGGAATTTGATTTTTATTCATAATAGGTATGCATATTACTTATCATTTTAATAGTGACTTAGTACCAGAGTTAACAGAGCAACCATAAAACAGAAAGGTTTTGCTGCTTTGTATTTCTTTAAAACACAACTGATACATTCCAGGACAAAAATCATCTCTATAGTAACTGACCACTCAAAGCATTACAGACATTGCACTGCTTTTAAGCAAATGTGTGCATTCTCCTTTCCTCTTTCTCCAGTATGCCAGGGACCACTGTGGACACGCAGATCTGAAAAATGCAATTGAGATTAACAGAACTGCTAGATACTCATTGAATGTGGACTCTCGATTTCACAGTTCTCATCAGATACTTGTGTTTGAAAGAGGATAAGCACCTAAACCACTACATCATGATCATTAATTAGGGACAGCCATCCCTTTTGGATGTAGTACCTACAGAGCTGGTTCTCATTAGCCCTTCAGTGCCCTGGTCAAGAAAGGTGGCAGGAGGTGCACAGCCTACAAACCTCAACAGCTACAAGTAACAAAGGTAAGGATCTAATTTGTTACTACCTATCCAGGTGTCTCTTAATTTAATCTTGAAGTTTCATATATATGACATACCTGGAATTTGTGCAGGTCCACCTCCTGCATAGCTTTGGGCAGGAGGCTGTGGATAGCCACCAAAACCAGGGCCAGTGGGAGGCGCAGCAAAGCCAGGGCCTGGAGGAGCCAGGGGGAAAAAAAAAATCCAGACTTTAGCATGCTTAGATTTTGTACTTGACTTCTTGACACAACATGAGCCAGGTTATTGAGCAGAGCTACGCAAGAGGCCAATTTCTCCATGTCTGTGCAGTGACCCAGAACCACCAAGGCCCTGCCATCAGCATGCAGGTATTTACTGCTGGGTGGCAACCTGGCTGGCTGCCTGCAAGCTGCTGCCTGAACTGATCACTGAACAAAGCTGCTTTTCTTTACGATTTCTAACAAGCACAGGGAGTGGTTACACTGGAAATCACTCCTTACTGGTACTCTAACAAAGGATCTTACCTCCAGGATAAGGTGGCATTCCTCCAGTCTGGGGAGCTCCAGGGAAGCCCCCGGAAGCAGGGTAGCCCCCCATGGCAGGATATCCTGCTGCCCCTGGAAACCCAGCATTCGGTGGTGCTGCAGGATAAGTCCCTCCTCCTGATGGAGGGAATCCTCCAGGAACAGCAGGATAGGAGTACTGACCAGCTGGTGGATAGACAGACTCTTGTCCTGTTGGCTGAAACACAAAAATGGGATGTCTATGTGCCTGTTAACAGGACATTAGAGTAAAAACTCCCAAGCTACCAAAATGTCCACAGGCATAATAACCATGTGAATTATACAATTAGATGTAGTGCTTGAAGCAGCAGCAGCAGAATTCCTGAAGCATGGATGGGATCCTCCTGGTTGGGTTTTCTGATGCATCTCCTACGTTGACACAGAATCAGAGTGCTGCAAGGTGGAAGTCACCTCTGGATGGCCAGTGACCCCATCCACCTTCAAAGTGGGGCCAGCTTTGGAGTTGGATGAGGTCATGTGAGGCCTGATAGTCAAGTTTCCAGTATATAAAAGGAATGGCAAATTCACAGCCTCTCTGTGCCCTTGTTCCATTGTTTCATTACTCTCATAGTGAAAAACATTTTCCTCAAACCAAATTGCAATTGCAACCTGTATTTGCCAGCTGCTCTTTCACTGCATATCTCTGACAAGAGTCTCTACTGCTCCTTCTCACTCAGCAGAAGACTGAACAGGTCTGTGCTTAGCACACTCTTCTCCAGGCAAGCAGCCTTCCCCAGACATGCTCCTCTTTGTCTGTGTCTCTGTTGTACTGGGAGGCCACAACCAGACACAGTATTCCAGAGGTGGTCTCGTGAGCAATAAGCACAGAGGAATCATCATCTCCCTTGGCCTGCCAAGTACTTTTGCTAAAGCCTGGTGTGTCATTAGCCTTCTTCCCTGAGGACTTGCAGAGCTGAGCCACAGTTGTCAGCCACTGGGACGCCTGGTCCTTTACTGGAAAGCTGCTCGTTCTATCCCACATGAGGAAGAGGTGAGCTCAGCACAGCTTGCTCTCTATGAATCATTCGGAGTCACCCCCGTTACAAGACTTGAAAGAGCATAGTAGCTTTGAAACTTCTGCCTCTCTTGCACGAACAGTATTTTCAAATGTTACAGGGTAAGAACTTGTTGGGGTGTTTTTTCCCATTCCCTTTGGAATCCAGGTTATAAAGCATGGACATTCAATGACTAAATCTGGATCTCTGAGTCAGACTGAACACCTGTTGTAGGTTTTCAATAAAAAGAAGTCCAACACCTATATTTGTTTTGCTACACGTATATGATTTATCAGCCATACCACAAAGGTTACTATTAGCATTAACATATATTGGAAATAATTACTTGAATGATCTGGATCTCTAAGGTAAAGCCCTCTAGGTTAGTGTCATTATACATGATCTTAGAAATCAGGTATTTAAAATCAGCTTCATAATGAAGCATAATGTATGGACTCATTACTCACTTGATGAGAATCATCTTTACCAACTAGCTTGAGAAATACGGGTCACACATTACATACAGTTCACATACATTCTTGACCCCAGAAAACAGAAATAAAGTGCAAAGCAGTAAAGCCTGGCTCAAATGTTCTCCTTGGGTTTGGCTGCCCCAAGGTTTCTACACCCAAATTTCTCTGCCGAGGCTATATAATATTCTTTTCCCCAGAGGTACAGTCTAACATTTCTCTGCCAGACTCAACAAAGAGATTTTATTGGAATTTAGGTTCACAAGTCCAAAATTAGGATCCTCAAAAGCCCTGCTCAGATAACTACCAGTACTGCAGAAAAAAAATTATTTCACATACATTTTTTTAATTGGCTATGATGTTGGGCATCATCAATGAGACTAGGAAATCATTGATAACAAGTCTAAAAAATCTTCTAAATTAATTCATTGAAGTTGGCTACTTTTTAGATTCTAGCTAAGAAAAAAAGGTATTTTCAGATGTAGTTAAAAATAAACTACAGCTAAAATCATGACAGTTCAACAGAACCTTGAGGGGAGAAAAGAAATCCTGGAGTTAATAGTCTTTGTTTCTAACATGTTTGTCTTTAGTTTGACTGACTTTAGTGTCTCAGAGGAAATAAGGGTAGACTGTAAAGCAAAATTGTCAGAGAATTTATTGCATTTATTTATATGCATGTATTTATATCTTGCATGTATTTATAGCTCTTCAGTATCTTAATGTTATTCAGGCTGAGCTCCATGCTTAAATCTAGTTCAATACTACTTAAAAAACAGGTAAAAGTTCCACAATTACAGTATGATCAGTGCCACGAAAGTGCCACGAGTGCCACGATCAGTGCCATAAAATTACAGAGATGAATGTAGCTTTGAAAAACATTGCAGGCATATCAAAAGGACTGCAGTATCAGCCATGCCTGATACATTCCAGCCTCCCATTAAGTTTCATTTAAATTTTTAGTGTATTCAGTTGTGAGCTGAAGGTGGAACAGTCCTGTGGACAGGATAGGGCATCCAAGTCAAAATACAGAGTCCTGTAGTCTCAGAAAAATATTTGCTTGGTGTCATATGAAAGCTGGGCTACTTGAGCAGAGCGTTCCAAGCTCTTCCTGACAGCTGTGACCATTGAAGCTTGTTCAGCATCTCTGTAAATCCTGGGATACAGCTACATTAGTATTTGGTACAGATGGTTCAGAGATGACCTCTAACCCTACATGTAAAGTGCCTCATAGTTATAGAACAGACTTAAAAAAAAACCAAACAGAATTGCTGAGACAGCGTTATTTGAAAAAACAATCTCACAAGAAAAAGGTAAAATAAAACAAGACCAAAGAATCAAAGACCTTTCTGGAACAACAGGCATTAAAAAAACTAAGCTTCCTTCTCGGAATTCTCAGAGATATATAGATGAAAACAAAGACCATAATCACTAGAGAATATGAACTGACAGCTACTGTTTACAGATACATGGAGCACAGTAACAAGGAGTATTCACAGAACATAAATGCATTAGGAATGCAACACATTCAAGAGCCATACTTACAGGATAACCTGGGAAAGCAGGGTAGCCATCAGAAGGGGGATAACCTGGGTATGACATTCTGGGGAAGAAAAAGAAAAACATATTTTCACTGTGAAGCAGTATATATGAGTTTGTAGTAGGTAATTAATTGCTAGTTACCTGTTAAATCACTTGAATAATATGTTTAGTAGGTTTAGAATTGCTCAGGAGTACTTGACAGCTATTAACCCATAAAAGTTTTCCTTTTTTTCTCTCATATATCTGACCATAGCAATCAGAATTCAGAAAAGAAGCATCTTCAACTTCATAATTAACTATCACTCTTAATTTAGGGTCAGACAGACATTTAGGTAAGAGGCTCAAACCTCTAGAAAGCTCTGAAATAAAGGATACACTCTGGAGGTGCCAGCAGGAGGGAGCTGAACCCTTTGCCAGGACAGAAACAGTGCAGGCCCCAGTCCTGCACTGCACCAAGCACCTGTATCCATCATCCTGCACTGCTCTGCTCACAGGGCTAGTTCCTGGGAGAAGAGCAGTACCCTATGTATCCCATGCAAAATGATAATTTGATAGAACAGATGTAAGCCCTCAGCATTCTATCATTTGTGGAGCAACTCTGTGTTTTCTGACAGTAACTGTTTATTTTCGACACATTTTTAATAGAGGGACTTTGGGAGTTGGGGCAGAGATCATCCCATCGCGCATGTTGCCAGCTAGTTGGACAGAGAGATTCGAGACCATTAGCCAGGTTATGAAACATTTAATGGCAGGGGGAAAAATGGACTTTAAATTTGGCACAAGCATCCTCAAATTTAACAGCGGCTCTGACATAACTACTTTTATAACGAAAACAACAACAGATTTTCCCGTCAAACTGTAGTTTCCCCTCGCTGGCCCCGGACGGGTAAGGTGCGGGTTAAGCCGGGGGCCGGGTGTGAGTCAGCCGCGGCGCCGGCCAGCGGTGAAGCATCAGCGGGCGTGCCGCGCTCGGTGCGTTGGGCGGGAGCTCGGCCGGTAAACACGGAGAAGCCTCCCGATTGCGGCTGGTCCGCCGCAGCCCCGCCAGGACCCCTGGCCCAGCCTGGCCCT
>VZRN01001099.1:304257-314812 GCA_013397935.1 Dasyornis broadbenti | reverse complement strand
GGCGGGGGGCCCCCCCCTGGCCCGACCCCCTGCCGAGCCCCGAGCCGGGGGCGGCCGCTGCTCCGGGGGTGCTGCCCGGAGCTCCATCCAGTACGGCCATGTCCCGGGGCTGGGCCCGAGCCCCCCGAGCGATATGCGAGTAGAGCCAGGGCTGAGCCCGAGCCCCCGGGCGGTGCGAGCAGAGCCGGCGGGGCCGGGCTGGGGCGAGGGGCACGCGAGTCGCGGCCGGCCGGCTCCTCCCTCCCCCCCAGCCGCCTCACCTGAGAGGAACTTGCGGAACCTCCGACCTCTCTCCGCAGCCACACCGCAAAATGGAGCCTGTGCGGCCGGCGATGGCCGCCCCGCCCCCGGCACCGAGCCCGCCCCGGCCCGGCCCCCGAGCCGCGCTACCCGCGGGCAGGGGCACCTCACCCGGTGCCGGCAGTGTCGGCCCTGCCAACACAGAACCCTTTGCTGTCTGTGCAGATTCGCCCCGTCTTGCCAAAGGAAAGCTGTGAGATGCCCAGCTGTCCCTCGGGACGGACGAGAGGTAAGTTCACAGGCGCAAGTGCCACAAATGCAGAGCCACTCGCCAGTGGAGCTGTGTCAGGGGAAGCGTTCACACAGGAAGCGCCAGGCGATGCCATCCCACGGGAGTCCTTTGCCACCCGCTAGGAAAGGGAGACAAAAGTCCACACTGCAGTTTCCCTATAGCACCACTGCAATGGAGTTCAGCCCTAATGTATGTCGTTTTAAATCAAGTCTGTAATCCAAGACACGAGTCTCTAGACCAAGATCATTGTTCAGTAGCTGTCAGGGAGTCAAGTCGTCCAGGTCACCAGTACTGTATGTAACAGGCAAAGTATATAAAAGGCCTAAGTGCACGGAGCTGGAAGAGTTGTTTCTTTTGCTGTAGTTACTGAAGATCAGGCTCTAGGTCCCAAGAGGATATAAAGGTAAGATTGTCCTGACTACTACATACATTTTTCTAGAAAGAAATCTTAATTATAGTTATTTGTATGTAATTATGAGGAGAGGCTTAGTGTTTTGTTTCTCTCTGTTGTAATGTTTATTCATATTATACTTTGAATAGACATTACATACACATAGTCCTTTTTTTTTCCTGATGGGTAATTATTCATAAAGCATTCTGACAAGCATGATACAATTTATGAAGGATTCACTTATGATATTATGCACCAGTTACTTGAGGTTATTCAAAATATCTCCTTTTCTAAATGACAATCATATTAGCAATTCAGAGACCATTCCAATGCAAACAGCTTTGGTTCTTTCCTGTAACCTGGTGCAACACTTCAGCCCTAGCTGAAATAACAGCCACTGTTCTATTTGTCTGCAAAACAGCGTGAAGTGCAGGCAGCAGAAAAATAGGTGGGTAATAATTTACCATGCTTGCTCACTTTAAATGAAGAGCACCTAAAGCCACATAAAGAATTGAATACATTACCTACCCAGGAAAATAGGGCTTGTTCTCTCTTGTTTGCCCAGAACACATCAGGAGTGGCTTTAAGAATTTAATCCTCACAGCACTCTTCAGCTGACACTCTGTGTCTATGTCTACTTTACTTCACCTGTTAAGCACATTTCTTTCACGACGGGTATATAGGTAAACCCCTGTTTCCATGGGAACCAAGTACATTTATAAAGTACACAATTCTTTATCTTTTTCATTTAGTCGACTGTTTTGATTTGAGTTATTCAGAAAAACTACAATTTACTTAAAAAACAAGTGTGAAGGAAGAAGAGAATTTTTTAAACAAAATTACATGTGTCTGAAGAATCTGTTAAATGCATTTAATGTTTATGTATCAATGAGCATGTTTGGAATTACTTTTTTAAAACATGAAATGGAACCATTGTGGTCATCTAATTTCACTTTCTGTATTTAAGGAAATCCCTTGGCTTGTTACTGTAGCTAGATCCTCCACATCTAGGAAAGCTTCTAAAATCCCATACAGAGTCAAGGCAGCTTTTTGCTATCAGAAAATTAAAGTTTAGCGGAGAGATAAACTCCTGTGCTTCTGTTTTGTAATATTCTTGCATCTGCTTCTAAGACATGATACTGGATGGAATTCTGGTCTGGAGTGACTTGGCTCAACTACATAGTCGTGCTGGGTGCTGTCAAAAGAGCTGAAACAAATTTTTTTTCCAGAGGAATTTATTGTTGGTAACATAGGTAGCTAAAGCATTGCTGCTTCTCTGTTCTATGTATCGTGGTTGGAACATCATTTCCCACTTAAGTAAAATGAAGCATTACTTTTGATATTCTACTCCAGCCAATACAGTAAAATTAAAAACAAAAACTTTCCCCAAGTTTTTTGTAAGAAAGAAGATCTGGTAAGCTTTGAACCCTAGGTCAAAGTATAACAAACCCACAGGATACTGCAGTGGTTCAAGTCTACATTATGTACTAAAAATACTCCTGTTGGACTGCCTTGTGACTGCAGTCATTAAAATGCACAGTCCCAGTAAGCTGTTGAGTTTAACCTTCCCTGTGTGCAGGGAGCAGAGCAAGTTCAGTTCACTTCAGGAAGAGCCCTGTGTTTGGTTAGCTGCTCAAGGGAGTCGCTGCCCAGTGAGTCATGGCAATGCTTCACCTGCTATGCTCTGAACATCGGGGTTTCACACAACCCTTACAACTGAGTTGCAACCGGGCTCTGGTTCCATTGTGTGGAAATTGAAGGTTCACCCTTCCTCAGAGCACAGAACAGCAGCTTGTTCTGCTTAACTGCTCTAGAGGAGTAGTGTGTCTCTCATTTTCCACAATCAACCTTTTAATCCTTAAGATTAAACCTGTGCATTTCAGGTACAGGTGGCGTATGTCCACAGGGTCACAAAATTACACACCAAAACACCACCTCCTCCTTGCAGCAGACGTAAGTGTTCTGCTAAGAAACTGAAGTGACTCAACTGAAAAGGCAAATTTAGTGACCTTCATCCCAGTACATGGAAATAATCACCAATTGAAATTGCCATTCTGGCAGTAAGGATTTAAGTTTCAAATTGCAGATAACAGAATGAGGTTTGTTATTCCTGACAAAATAGAACTTTTTTCTGCTGAGATTTATCCATTAAAAAACAGTGGATCATTATGACTTTCTCCTGAATTTTTATGAATGCATTTCATAAATATAAGTCAAAAATAACATAGTTCATCCTGCAAGTATTGATTTTGATAAGAAACACAGCGTACTTTCATGTGCTTGCGTGTTTTATGTGTACTTTCAGAGTTGTGAACAAGCAGTCTTACTGAGCCGGGAAGATGTCAGAGTGAGGCATGATGTCTGCATGCTAATTAAACTGCAGGTTTTCCAAAGTCACCATGCTCATTGCAAAACCCATAAAGTTTTATTGCCTCTGTACTGCCCAGAGGTGCTTTGCTTAAACCTTGTTCCTGTGTTGAAGGTGCCTGAATTACGTCTGAGAAATGCCCAAGGCAACAAGATGGATGGATTTTATACATTCCTCCAAGTTATACCAAAAGACAACAAGAGAATCAATTGTAATATAAGACTTTGTTCTGAATATCGTTACGTATATTGAGGAAAAGAAGCGTTCAAGACCTTCATGCTGAGGTAAAAACCCAAGATGAGTTCACTAAGCCAGGAAAAAACAAAAAAAAAAATCTTGAAGATGTTAGACATTTTAACATTCTTAATCATTTACATCATTTGAGCCATTAAATACTTGAGTGCTGGGAGCTGGTGAAAGAGTTGTTTAAACAAGGTATTTTAAAGCGTAGTATTTACAAGGAAAACACACACACTGCCACAAATAAACATGTAATACGGTAATGTCCAGGAATTTACACTCATTCAGAGAAGTCATGTAGGAAAAGAAAATGCTGAACATGTCAGAGAGGATAGAAGTTTTTTATTGTGTTAGTGAGATCACTAATATGACTAAAGATAATGTACAGAAGAATATCAGAGAATTATTTATCTTGACTATGTAAAACTAACTTTGTCAATTATTTGGAGCAACACATTCTAAAGAAACTAACAAACAAAAAAGGAGAAAGTCCCCTAATAAATTCATGCGGTTTACAAATCAATACAGAGTTAAAGCGTAAAATCCTTGGTGATGTTTCTTGACTCCCAAGCTTTTCCCACCAGATTTTCTATTGAACTTCAAGTTTTTTGACAGATCCCTGTAGAGTGGAAGAATTCTAACAGAATACCTTTAGTAATTCCTGTCCACATTTTACAACTCCAGAGAAGGAATGCCTTCTTGGTAACAGCCCAACCCAGGTTTTACAATTAAGCAAAATGAAGCATTATATGTGTGTTTACAGTGTTGTTCTTCCTAAGAGTGGCTACTGAAATTTGAAGCTCCATGAAACTGGCATTCAAAACTCCAGTCAAAGTAAGGATCACTATGTGTCCATTCACAGGGACAGAACTGATGGGACCAGGCACAATTTTTAGAAAGGAAACTCTTTCCCTACTCCACTTCCAAACATTTGGCACTATCCTGTCTTGCATAGGCCTAAACTCATGGACTTTGCTCATTTCAGACACCTCTGCTTTGCAGTGCATCTTTCTACCTAGGAAGACATAACCTCAGCCCGTTATCACATACCTTCATTAGTCTTCAAGTACTTGCAATAACTGGCAAATTCCACAATAATCACAAATTGTTCTTGGAACTTTGCATTTTGTATACAGCAGCTCATAAAACAGCATAGATCTTTAACACTCTAAAAGCTGAATAGCTTTGTTTTTATGTTTTCTCACTTTTCCTAACAGAGAATGGCAAAGAGTTTCCTGCAGAGGAGAGATCAGGGAAAGAATATTATGCTTTTCCCCTGCAACTTCTTTGCCATAATTGAGAGACTTACCCAGCTTTGCTGCTTCCTCTTTTCCTCCATCCATGTCAAAACATACCTTGACTTGAAAATTTTGAAACTTTAAATGGTTGAAGTTAAGAATATTAAGTTTAAAGAAGAGAAAGAAAAACATTTTTATTCAGACTAATAATGAGTTGAGTTCTAATACTTATTTCATGCTCACAAATAACACTTGCAATGAGATGAGAATCTTTGTTGTACCTTCAGTTTTCATGTACATTGACCTTGCAATTAGAACTTAGAATTTAGCACTGAGTCACTGGGGAATGCTCTAGTTTAGGACTACCAATACAGGATGTACAGCTTTGTAGCCTGAGTCTTATTCTTGGATTTATCTGACAATTTACCAGAAAAATTATTTTGGGAAACATTCTTTGCATACTCCAATTTCAAATTAATTCACCAAACTAGATACAGTCATTGGTAAGGTGGGAACCGTTTGGTTGTAGAAGAGGGATGTTTCAACTGTTTTAAAGCAGAGCACCACCTAAGTACAGCTGGACTGCAGACAGCCTTTGAAAGGTAATGTTATTGGTAAAGACCCTGCAAAGTTACAGCTGATATTTGTATTGGCTTTTTCAGCTGAAACGAAGTTAACATGAAACCCTGTCTTGGGGAGAAAATGGGGTTTCTCTTCACATAATTTTAGCAGCAGTACAGGGTTATGAAACAGAAAATTCCTATTTGATAACACCCAAATTTTAACCTCAAATTCAACGAATTGTCATTTTGCTGTCATTTCCTTCTTTGGCAAAGATGGAAACTCCAGTAACCACGCTTGTTTAGCCACAACTGCTTTTCAAACCCTTTTACCACAAACTCAATAGCTGGCTTTAATTCTCTAAACTCCCCCTTTATGAGGGGCTAATGCTATTGACCTTGACTTCCTTTCCCAAACAATCAGAAAATAATTAGATGCATAGAAATGATACCATAAACTGAATTTACTGTCTCATAGTCTGTCAGTAAATTGTTGAAGGGATATACCCAGCACCACTAATAAACCAAAGACCATTCTGCAGTCTTTCATGGTAAAGCACATTATATGCAACACAACACCCCACACTTTCAGTGTACTTTAACAGTTGGAAAAAAAACCTGCAAAGAAGTCTGCAGAACTAGAGTTGACTTGCACCCACTTTCTTTCCATGTTACACCCTCACCCTCTTTCAGAAGTGGATTCATTACAAAATAAATGAGGAAGCATTTTTTCTGGACAGAAGCCATTGTTGCCACTGCAATGGAACTTTTATTCCAAATACATTCTTACAATAAAGCTCTATTTTGTTATACAAGTAGATAAACCCAGGAGACAAAAGATTCTCGTATTTCATTTTAAAAATCAGGCTCAACTTAACTGTAGTCGTTCCCATTCATTTCCTAAAGCATGTTAGGGATTTTTCTGAGCAATGGAAATAATGATGTAAACCAAGTCATGTAGGTAATTAAATTACAGTCCAAGGAAATTTCTAACACCACAGAAAAGTGTATCTGCTCATTCTCTGTGCTCTTTTAAGAGTAGAGTGGCAAAAGTTTCTTTATAAACTCAGAAGTTTCTCATTGAGAGCAATCTGTGACTGTGTGAGATTTGCCAAGTAGGTTACCATCAGTAGGTCCTGAAAGGGAGGGGAAAAAGACAGTGATCAGAAATGTTAACGAATCATAGCCTACTAGAGAGCTAGATTTTTAACATCTGTAAAGCATTTTACAATCAGTGACAAGTAATATTATTAGTCCTGAAAGTCCTGCACTGAGGAATACTTCCCTTGCAGGAAGCTTTTGGTATTCCTGGAATATTAAACACTGTGAAATTTTAACTCTGAGTTCACCCATGTTAACCAGGCAAGTCAAAGGGTATAAGCAAAATTAAAAATTAGTTCTGGTCTTATAGACGGTGGGCAAACAACACATTCAGAAACCTAGGTTTTCTAAAAATCTGTTACAGAAACAAGGAAACATGCTAAAACCTTATTCATGTCCTAAGTGTTATGCAAAGAGACAGAAGTTCAGCTCAGGCAAAGGAATCTGGCAAGTCACCAGTTACCGCTGAAATCAAAATTAGGTTTGGTAACTCATATTGTCCAACGAGTATGAAAGAATTGGTATTGGTTTTCAGATCCCTTGCAAAATTCCCAAGTACTTAAAAATTATTCTTTTATCTGCAGTCGCTTGCAAGATTACAGTGAGCTCCTTTATCCACCTTTAGCCCTTAAAACACCAAATTACTGACAATAAAAGGCTACATTTGCTATTAATATGTTTGTATGAAAAGACAGATCATAGACAAATTTGTGTCTGTATGACAAATTTTCAAAATTGCTTGCCAGGCACAGAAAAATTAAATTATGAGCTTACATTGATATTGCTGTTCAACATGGTCTCAAAGTCCTCTGGTGAAATCTTTGGCACCTGGTTAATAAGATCCATCAGGAAGCGCCCAACAGTGTTGTCAGCAGCCACTTTGCCAGACTAAGCATAAGAAACACTTCAGCATAAGTGAGACTCAAAATTTATGACCCAGAAAGAGAAATAACAAACAGAAAAACAAGATGCACGAGTTTACATCAAACTTATTTTGTGGCTGATAAAAAGCTAGCCTTACCAACACATCCTCGGCATACTGCAGCACCATGGTCAGGGTATCCTGGATCCTGGCTGAGGCTGACCCCACCTGCTGTAAATCACTGGACAAGCCAATCACTCGATTAGGGCTAAAGCAGGTCTTCATGATCAGATCCACTGAAAGCAAAAGGAGGATCAGTGAAAAAAACTGAAACAGAAAATAGTTTAAATCCTTAACTTGTTGAAGATTTTTTAGGACAGCTTCAGCAAGACAGTCCAACTACTAGTAAAATGCCCACAATGCAAATTTTACCAGGGTAAAAAAAAGCATTTGCACAGTTTCACAACAATGGTTAAAACCAAAATAGGAAGAAAGCATTCACCTCCTATCCGCTCTGTATCATAATAAACATATTTCACTGTTAGGGGTGTGAACATCACGCCCATAGTTTTACCAGGGACTCCCATTGGGGCACTAGAAAAAAAAAAGAGAACAAAACGTTTTCAGCATGGATATATATAAGGGAAGAATAAACAGATTTCCATCTCAATGACCTCTGTTAGCACTAAAGCATGAACATGGGTAAATTACTCATTCTCACCAAAATCAGCATTTTTAAGACCAAGGATAACTGAGGACAGGAAATCAGTCCTGCCTTGCTATTAATTGCTCTTTTTCATCCAAGAATATTCCTAGCTGCTTTGACAGTTGTCAGCATGAATGCATGAAGAGCTAAGTACTATCATCTTAGCTGAAGTTCCTTCTTGGTTTTAGAGCAGGTGCTCTTCTATGCTGAAATAATTCATGCTTTGAGGAATGACTGAAGGAACAACCAATATTACAAAATTCAAGTACAAAGCACTCTCAACACCTTTATTAAATTTATTATTCAAAGTACTTGAAGTCCACTTATGCTTTGAGTAAGATGTCGTGAAACAGTTCCCGTTTTAAAAATACACAGTCAAGAAGCAGTACTTTCTCTACAAAGAAAAGGATTTTTTTCCTTACAGAGGAGAGCTCTTCACCAATACTGGGAAGAATTCAGTGAGGTGTAAGAGTTTAATTTCAATATTTAATCTCTATTGTTAATTGAAAAGAATAAAGGTGTTAAGGGGAAGAGAGACTCATCAAGAAGATGCTGTTAGAATTGTTTTAACCACGCTAATCCTCCAACTTGTATAAATGCACTGCTGAGCAAGAAAGCCCTATGGCTACAGGCTGGCATTCAGTCAGTATGATGGAAATTACTAACACTACTGCTAGCTGTGTGAATACTATGAAATGTCCCAAAGATGTGCTGAAAATTGTTAATTAAGTCACAATTCCCTACCCCAGTGAGGTTCCAGTTAATGAAGTCTTTCAGCCTACATATACTGGTCAAGACATTCCAATGAGAAGTAAGCCATGATCCCTGGCTCACCACTATGTTTAACTACTGCATAATATTGTCTAAAAAAGGACACTGCACCCCATTACATTTCTTGTTACCCCGATGGGGCATCTCTCAGTAACTCCAATCGCTCCCCTCCCAGAAATGCAGCCTCCCAGAGTACCTGACATAGGCTTTAATGCTCATGCGTGAATTCTGGAGACTTGTGTCCACAGTGAGGTGGATTGGATTGTGTGCTTCCCGGCTGTAATACTCATGGATCAGGACTGAGTGTTCCGTGATGTCATGACCTGTTGCATACCTTCAAAAGAACACAAGTTGAAGAGCCATTCTTCCAATATTCAAGTGCCCAGTGTTTTGTATTGTTGGTATTTAACAGGTTGGTATCCTAAAACACTGACTTCCAAACACTGAGCTGTAGCAGCATATTAAATACAAGTGTTTTAACTAAGGATTTTTTAGTTTTATGGCCACCTGTCCCTAAAATTGTTGGAATCACAGGTTGAGCACACCCATGCCCAAAATGTGCACAAGACCAATGTTGTAGTACCAGCCATAAAAGGACAGTACAACTGACATCAGACACCCAATATTCAGTTATCTGTCACTGTGTTCTAGACCAGCTTTTTCCATCTATGTAAGTCAAAACATACCAAACAAATTCGGACCAACTTTGTCTTCCACAAATCACACATCTCTCTGCAGGAAGTCTAACTTGTTAATCTAGCTTCTTTAGCTGCCCTGCAATTAGCATCACACATCCACAGGGAAACTCCTGTCATTGGAACTGCACTTTGCTGTGCCATTAGAAGGCTATTTGAGGAAGCTTGCTCTACAGGAAGAAAAAAAAGCTATTTTGTAGGATCAGAGAAGCATGAAAAGAGTGATTAAACACACTGCGCCATGCACTCAGACACAGACTCTGTTCCCATAACACTGTACTGATCTTGCTTGGCACCTCACACACAGGTAATTCCAGCAGAGAACTAAGTAGTCGAGCTGGTATCAGCAATTCCTCCTGACACCTTTGGTACTTGAAACGATGCTTTTGTATTCTCCCTTATTTCTAACCAGTTAACTTCCGTGGTACAGGTTGTATTACAAGTAGTACATTCTTCTGACAAAGCTGTGCACGCATTCTCTAAAGCATCACTCCTGTGTGATACCTCTGTAATAGCTTATATTAGACATAAACAAAACCAAGTCCTGTAAGTTTCCAATACTGTCTCTTCCTTTAATGAGCTGCAGGAGCTTTACCACTGACTGCATAACAAGAATTGCGAGATCTAACTGTTACAGGCATTAGTGCTTCTGCTTCCCCATCTGTGACAAAGTGAATTACATATTTTAAGCAGTTTAAGGAATCAACAGAACTACTTCCATGTTCTTATAAAGGAAAACTTACCAGCCCAAGATGATCTCGCTAGGAGACACCTTCTTGTGTAACTCATACATGTTTTTGGCAAATTCCATATCCACAGCCACCTGAGAAACGGAACAGTGCCGAGACAGCTGGTTACAGGGTGCTTAGCCCGAGAGCAACACGGGCACAGGCCGCCAGCAGCGGGAGCGCGGGGGATGCGCTCCGCCGAGAGAACTCCCGCTCTGCCCGGGCCGCCTCCCTACCTCATCCTCGGACTCGTTGTGCGGGACGGAGAAGCAGTTGGTGACCTCCACCGAGTGCTTGTCCACGGTCCCTGCAGGACGGAGAGCGGGAGGAAGAGAGGGGAGCGGGTTAGGGGGGCGCCGCGGG
>VZRN01001099.1:244237-304082 GCA_013397935.1 Dasyornis broadbenti | reverse complement strand
AGGGGGAGTGCTCCCCGCCGGGGCGGCGGGAGCCGCGGTCGGGCTCTGAGGGGGGACGGCCGCGGGAGGAGCGGCACAGGGAGCTGTAGCCGCCATTTTGCAGAGAGAGAAGGCGGGTCCCCCATACCGACAGTAATTGGCTGAGCCGAACGTCTGTCATACCGTGTTGCCTTCCTATTGGCGAGACGGGCATGCGGAGGTCACGTGTTAACCAATCCGGGGCGTGCCATGAGGGAAGACGCTCTGATTGGACGAAACGCACACCGTCTGTGACTGAACCTTAATCTTGTTCCCACCTTCCCGGGGCCGAAAAGCTTCTCAATTGGGCTCTCGCATTCCCCGCCTCCCTCCTGCCCTCTCTCCTATTGGTCAGCAGTTCCCTCCCTGCCCGTCTGTCTGTCAGGCAGAGAGGCCGTTTATTGGCTGAGGAGATGCCGCTCACTGCTGCGTGGGGAGGCAGCGGGGCCGCGCAGTGCCGCGAGCTCAGCTGGCGGGGTGGTCTGGGCACAGCGCGGCGCCCTCGTGTGGGCGGGTTGGGCGCGGCCCGTGAGGATGCGGCTGGTTGGTGCTGCCTCACGGCTATGCGGTGGGGGAGCGGCAAACGCTGCCGTGTGGGCGTGGCACCCTGGGAAGGTGCTCCAGGAGTGCTGTATGCGGAGCTATACAGCCTTTGCAGTCCTGGCCCTGTGAGACAGGCAAGTGCTGTTAGTCCTGTTCACCAGGTCTTTATTGCCTCAATGGAAGAGTAAGTGGTTGTCAAGTGTTACGTAGAGAGCAAATGCTGGTTACTTCTATCCAAGGTATAGTGACTACCCAATAAATTCACTTACTGGTTAACATTCGCCTGTTACTTGTAGTGCCCCATGTGTTCATTCTCGAGCAACGAAGTTGTGAGGGTGGGGCAGGTGTCCCTGAGGTGGTGAAACCTCATCGCAGTCTGCAGCTTCCTCGTGAGGGGAGGCGGAAGGACAGACACTGATCTCTATGGTGACAGTGACAGGACCCCAGGGAATGGGCTGGAGATGTGTCAGGGAGATTTAGATTGGATATTAGAAAAAGGCTCTTCAGCCAGAGGTTGGTCAGGCACTGGAACAGGCTCCTCGGGGAAGTGAAAGCACCAGCCTGACAGAGTTCAAAAAGTGTTCGGACAATGCTCTCAGACACATGGTGTGATTCTTGGGGATGTCCTGTGCAGGGCCAGAAGTTGGACTTTCGAGTCCCTTCCAACTGAGGACATTCTGTAAAATGAAGCAGATATACTTTCAATGACTGCTAAAAGGACTGGATTCTTTTAGAGCTTTGTTTTCGTTGTTAGCCACTTTATCATGATGGATGGCTTTTGGAGTTTTCCTGCTTCATTAGTTAAAGCCTGAAAGTCATCAGTTAATGAGCAGTTTCAACTATGTCATTGAAGACAGACTCCTGAGTATAAAAGGAGCACCTCAAAAAGATCACACATTCTGCCCATGTGCAAGCATTTGCTTCTCTTACATAAATGGGGAACACCTGTTGAAGCTACAAAGGAGAGCTAATGCATGGGTGCATGAACAGATTTTATCTCTTCATAAAACTACTTCCAGGTTTGTGTACCAGTGAAAACTAGATTTCCTATTCTTAGGCTTTCTCAGTGCACCCTTCGTATCTTGTAGGCGTGCCTGGGTCAAATTGCATAAAGCTTTAAAATGTATCTGTTCCCAGAACTTTGATATGCTATTGAGAAGTCTAATGTATGATATGTTTTTGTTAGAGAGGAGCTGTTTGGTTTCATTCTTGTTTGCATCAAACTGGGCTTGGTGTTTAATCTGACATAGTCAGCTGCAGAGTAATGTGGAGCAAGCAAGGCTCTATAAGAGCCCATTATACTTTTATGTTGCTACCTTAAAAATTGGGTGGCTTAATATGGAGCCACAGTTGTGCTTCCAAACTGGCAGCTGTGATAACCTTCTTTTAATATGTTGATGTCAAGTTACTGCACAGGGTACCAGAGAGTTTATGTAGTGAGTGAAGATGAATAGCCTATATCTCAAAAGTCAAAGATCAGTGGTTGGCTCACTCAAAGCCCACTTAATATAAAGACTATAAATCTAATGATAAGAAAGTCAATCATGTGGTTGTGGTTGGAAATATGTGTCCAGGCTAGAAAACTCTTTTTATCTTGCTAAATAACTGCTGAAAAATGAAGACCTTTATTATTAATATTGTTTCACAAATATTGTTTGCTTTTAGAGGAGGGTCGATGCACCTATCAGTGGTGCCTATTGATGAAAGCTTGACATCCATCTAGTGATGCGATTAAGATGTTCAGATACTACCCCACTACAGTGGAATCTGTCTGCCGAGAGGGAAACAGAAAATGCATTCATGTGTATATATGGATCAGTACAGTAACTTGGGGCCTTCTGATTTTACAGTTTCCCTGCATCTGATTTCAGTGGTGAATATAATTATCTCCAAGCTCTGCTCTTGTATGATTTCTCTTTGTAGGCCTTGAGTGTGACTGAGTCATTATTATTGCATTTACTGTCATGTCAGCTTAATTTTCACTGATGATGTTTAATTTCTTTATCAGTACTCACCTTCTTATCTTGCTTGTATTACTGGAAGTAACATCATCTTGTGCGCTAGGGGAAAATATTTCTTACATCACATTACAGTAAAATAAAATATCTGCAATTTATTTGATTCATCATTTCAGGATGTAGTTTTATCTGGTTAGTTTAATGGGATTTAATCTGATATTTTTATTCCATTGTTATAAGAAAAATTTCTCATTGTATATTCTGTCTACAAAGTTGGAAGAAGACACAGTCAGGTGACCAAAGCTGACCAAAGGGATATTCCAGGCCGTATGACATCATGCTCAGTATATAAAGTGGAGAGAAGAAGGAAGAAGTGGGAGATGTTTGGAGTGATGTTTTTTGTCTTCCCAAGTAATGGTAATATGTGATGGGGTCCTGCTTTCCTGGAGATGGTTGAACACCTGTATGTCCAAGGGAAGCAGTGAATTAATTCCTTGTTTTGTTTGTGTGTGTGGCTTTTGCTTTCCCTATTAAACTGTATCTCAACCCATGAGTTTCTCAGCTTTTACTGTTCTGATTTCTCTCCCTGATACCTGCTGGTGGAGCTGTGAGTGAGCAGCTGTGCAGTGTTTGGCTGCTGCCTGGGGTTAAACCATGAAAGGATCCATTAGTTCTGCCTGCTATCCAGGACTTTTGTATGATGCAGTCATGGGAAATGGTTTCAGGTTTTGGGTTGTGAGGAGTTGGTTTGTTTGTTTGTTCATTTGTGGGTTTGTTTTGTTTCTTTCCTATTAAAAAAGGTAGTAGTTCCCTTATTTAGTCTTAATTGAACGTCTTAGATATTCGTGCATTTGGGATTGCCAGTAGATGAAAGACAGCTGTTGACAGCCACCAGCTCCCAGCACAATGCATCAGCTGACTCAGCTTCATAATTCCAGCAAAAAGGATTCGAGCCCTTCCCTACTTTTGTGTAATATTTTATGGGGCCACCTTCATTATCAGAGAAATAACACTGACACGTAGGACTACTGAAGTAATGCTTTGAGTGAAAATCCAAATACTGCCTAAAAATAATGAGGCATAGTGTTAATTGCATACCACGTTGATAAAAGTATACCTTTGCTAAAGTTAGAGTAGCAATGGAAGTTATCATTAGGCAATCAAAAATAGTACATTGGGGGCTGCCTGGTGCTTTTTAGTCACTATATGGAAATATAGAGATCCAAGCTAAAGTAAAAGTACACAATAAAACTTGCAGTGAAAACTAACAGAGAGCAATGCCTATAGGCTGGCATACTTCAGGCAACAGATACTTGCATGGTCAGAGTTTTAGACTCACTGAGGAAGGGAAAATGGAAACACGTACTGAAAAAAGGATGGCTGTAGAAATAAAAAAGGTATCCTAAGCCTCTGGCAAACCCCAAATGGTACAAATGTTTGGCTTAGAAGTGTTGAAAATTTTAAATTGTTGAAATAGGTCCCCCAACCTGTTTATTTAGCTGCTTTTATTTAGTTCTTGTATGTAGAGTTCCATTGCTTCCAATGACCAGTGAGAGATCTGTGAAAAAAGATACAAGAATGAACTATGTTTAAAAATCACAGTAAAAGGCATTTTGATTTAAAAGGCAAATTTTTGTTGTTGCAGTACCATAACATCTCAAGCTCCAGTGGGAATGTATCAGTAATAACTTGGAACAGGCTCTTCAAGAAGAGAAGGTGGGTTTGGTGGTGTGCTTTTTTTGTAATTTTGTAAATCACTGCATACTGTTGGGATCCACGGCTAACTGCTTTTATTCCAAAAGACAAAATGACCTCAAGTTGCACCAGGGAAGGCTTAGATTGGATATTTGGAAAAATTTCCTTCCTGAAAGGGTTGGCAAGCATTGGAACAGACTGCCCAGAGAAGTAGTATGTGTATATGTGGCACCTGAGGAAATGGCTTAATGGTGGTAGTGGTGGTAGTGACAGGTTAACAATTGAACTTGGTCTTCATAGAGGTCTTTTACAATGTAAATTAATCTGTGATTCTATAATATTTTGGAAGTGTCTTCTGTTGTCTCCTGCCATGCGTCTCCCCTAGTATGTACAATCATGTGTTCACCCTATTTTCCTAGGTGGGTTACCTGACTGAAGAAGCTAGTCCTAATATTCTAGATCAATGCATCAGTGTATTTTATGGTGCAGATACCGATAGATGTTACCGAAGGTGCTGCCTCCCGTGCCAGTCAGAGGGAAGGTGCTTTCCCCCGGCGCCTGCGGCAGCCGGCGTTGTTCCGGCGCTCCAGGCCGGCTCCCCATTCCCGGGCGATGCGTGGCGATCCCGCCGGAGGGCGCGCGCCGCCCGCCGGGCCCAGCGGGACTGGGGCTGGAGTTCCGGGCCATCGCTGGGGTTGCGGGTTTGGTCTCCGACACCAGAGCGTTTGATAGCCGCCAACACACAGCGCAGCCTTGTCACCACTTAGTGCTAGTTAACTGGTGACTTCACTCTGCCGGCTTTGAAGTAGGTACCATAAGTGGGAATTAGTGCATAGGGCTTTTCCCACCATGTTTATTACATGTATTTCACTTAGCAGTCTGTTTCTTCAGTTAGTAACATTAAGGTTGAATCAATGAGGTGCCATTTGTTAATTTTACTGTAATTCTACCATAATTCCTCTTAATTAATAAAATCCTACCTTAATTTCCCATAAAAACGTCACAGAGAGATTTACTTATGTAAGGTAAAGGATGTTAAGGCTGTGCAACCTTAAGATGTGATGTATAACCCCAAATTTTACTGAAATGTATGGAATGAAAAGTGGTTTGGTCTTTGATGAGAGCATGAACTCTCCAATTTCTCAAGACATTCCTGCTTCTTGATGATCTATAATAATGATTATTTTCTGCTTTTGACTCAGATCATGGACAGAGCCAGCTTTTGAATGATGGGCATTTTATATACTACTTGTACTTAAAACTGAGATAGAATGTGCTTGCACTGACTTAGTAAAGCAGTTAGGTGCACCACCCTGCAAGATCAAACCTTATGCCTTTATATTATATTCTTCCTGCCTACCCCAAGCAGTGGGAACTGAAGAAAACCTAGATATGACTTTTGGCTTTCTTTTCCTCTCCAGGGTGTATGGGGTAGAAGTGTGGCAGCACTACTGTCCTTTCCATGTAATCAACTTGAATAAATAATCTCTGGCAGGCAGCCTTAAACACAGTGTGCCTTTGTCTGGTAATTTGCTGCTACTGTGTTTGACTGAAAAGCATTTGTATCAGAGAAGAGCTGTGTCCTTGAATACCTGACATCCTAATAAAATTAAGTGTAATGCCAGTGGTAACAGATAAGTGTGAAAGTTCTTGTGCAGGCAGATTTCAGTTATTAAAAATTTCCAACTCTTCTAACAGCTAATGTGTCAGTGTGCTATTTGTTGGAAAGATAATCTCTTTTTTCAGTCTCTTGTTCTGATACAATCACTTTACAGCTTTGCTTCTCTTATCAGTAAGCATGTCCTTTCCTTGGTGTCCTTTATGGCATGGGTCAAAGACACCATTTTCTGTATATTTCAGTCCAGACCAAAATTGCATATGTCCTCAAAAGTGATGATCAAGACCTGTAAGACTGGCAATGTTTGCTGTGTCAATCAGCACAAACATTTGCTTTTGTGTCTTGAGAAAATCTGCATGCAGAAGTGAAGTAACTAAACTGGAAAATACATATTTCATGTGATGGTGGAAGGGGACCTGTCAGGTTATGGAATGGCAACAATGTTGTTTTGTGAGCTCCAAGAATTATATGATTTTTATATCACCAGAGTCTGACAGTATTTTCTGTTCTTTCACAGCTCTGTGTGTTTTTTCCAGTTTGAGGCAGCTGCATCATGATGTGTTGGATGAATGAAGGGGCAATGAGGGAGAAGGTAAGAACATACTGATTTACATACAGAAATGGGTGCTGAAAAGGAACAGTGGTACTAAAACCTAGGGGACACTTTCTGTGTAGGAGCCTGGGAGACCTGAGGGCCCAATGCATTTCTTTTACTGGCATTTGGGCGATGTTAACACAAGGCATCCATATAACTGAAAAAATGACAGAGAGGTGTTTTGGGTTGTGCTTAGCTCTTAAAATGTGAAGTGTTTGATAACAACTAGAATAGTATTAGCCTTCTGTCTGTGCCACTGACTTTAAGGATGTCATTTAACATTTAGATCTCAGTTTTCCACTTCTGCAAAATATGACTAATGATACTGTAGTGGATAGGTTTGTATGTAGGATATGCACAGACAGCTTACTGAGGACAGGCAGGAAAAACCTTACACTTTGAGAAAACAGCTTTGAGAAGAAGCTGAAGAGAGCATTTCCTGACTCAGAGACTGTGCACTTTGGAAAGGGAGGAAGTCTTTGGCTAGCTTAAGAAGAAAGAGAACAGTAACTGTCTCCATACTGTTTCCCACTAAAAATAATTCTTCAGCTGTGATGAGTTTATGCTGCTGAGATCTCAGGTGTAGCAGCAAAATTTGATTTCATCTTGTATCAAATCCTTCAAAGGTTGCTCTTTGCTAAATGCTGTCCTAACCAATCTGTCTAGGTTTGAAATACTGTGAGCACATATGAATTCACCTTCTATATTGTGATTGCCAATTGGTCTTTCTGTATCAGAAAGCATGCTGCAGCACTGGCTGAGTGAACTGCATCAGGCTGGTTCAACTGGTCTGCACAAATAAAGGGTTGATTCCAACTGTCCAGTACTCCAGCTGAATCACAGGCTTTTACAGCACTGCTCAACTTGAGTTATTGTTGCAGAGAGGGGAGTACACAAACACAGTTAACAAGATTGTTCAGCTTTGATTTCCAGGCCCATTTTGAAAAGGCAGATTTCTATTTGCAGCTACAGCTTCACAGCTTTTACAGTGTAGTTTGACATAAAAAGTTCAGAATTTCCACAGTTGTTTTTAGATTTTCTGTGGATTTTCTGTTCTAATTCTCTCAAACATTTGGGATTTGCCATTTGCTATTCTGAATGACATCACTTTGCGTATCTTTTTTTTTTTACATTAGAATAAAAAACAAGCTGATCCATCACCAAAATATCATCCCAGTCATTTGTTTCTGTAGCTGCCAGCAAGGCTGCCTTCTGCCAGTGGCAAATCTATGAGAGATATCCCTCACCATGCCCTGTCATCCTCCCTTACCTAGCTGTGCCTAGAAACCTTTCTTTTTCATTTTCTGCCCTCTGAAGTCTATGGTGAATTCTGCCTTTTTCTGAAAATACTTTAAGACTTCTCTCCCAGATTCTTCTAATGTTAGGCATTTTTTTTTTTTACCAAATATATATACATTGCCTTGTTTTTAAATGTGACAGTATGTTATGCTTTGCCCATACACAACTTAGAATATTCTGTAGAGTTCATTAACAGAATGGTCAGGTTAGGTTCAGGAAGTGCATTTTATCTTAAAGACAGTGGAAGTCACAACCTTTTGCATTTTTATGTCTCATTCTGGATGCAAATATGAAGGAAATCCTTTACTCTTTCCTGAAAGAAAAGATTTTTGAATGGTAGGAGAAGCAGAAAAAGAAATTGTTTTGACTTCCTAGTAAGAAGTCTTCCAATGGATTTGAAAGATAGTTACATGTAGGTGTTACAGCCTTCCCATTCAATTTTCTTGTACCTCATTTGTTGATGTAAAAATTAGGTAGCCAAAAAGGTACTGGGTGATACTTTTCCAATAACTTCTGGCCAAGGGACATACTCATGGGTAGTATTTCTGTAGTCTATCTTTTCTCTTGGGTGAATGCCCATGTTTGGAGCCTAGACTCTGTATGTTCTCTCTGTGGTCATTGACAAGAGAAGTACACCCAGAAGGCAATTCAGTCACCTTGCTGAAGTGTGATATAGGTGCTCATAGTTGCCCTCTTAAGCCACTCTGAGTATTGTTTATACAGAGAGTCTACAGAGCCTGGATGTCTAACACAGGCGTCTAATTTACCTGCCTAATGCAAACCATCTGAAGGCAGCCCTGACCTGTGAAAACACGATGGCATCAGCTTGTGGTGGTGCTGGCGAGCAGTAGGGTAGCTGAACTCTGAGTATTTGGAAACGAAAGGGATTCTGGGATAGCAGCTTGCTTTTTTATTCTTGCTTCTACACTCTAATCACTATATTCTAGTTCATTAATGCAGTTTATCTTCTGAGCATACCTGCCCTTATGGCTTCAAATATCTCTTGTCTTTATAGCTAAAATAAAGTTTCATCTCTCTCAAGTATCTGATTTTTGGGGAATGGCTTTGTTTGCCTCTGCATTTTTTGTTTAATTTTTTTTTTTTCACTTAAAAAAGTATTTTTAGTTTTAAGAATTGAATAAGCAATTAGAAACAGAAGAATAGAAGCTAAAGTCTGATTTTTGGGAGCAGTGCAGCATCACTTCAGGAAAACAAATGTCTAGAGTGTTGGATGCTCTCAGAGTGGTAGAAGTTAGATGTACATTGTGTCCAGTGGAACTAAGTCAAGTTTTACCTCAGTTCCTGCACTGAGTCATGTGTTGGCTGATGTGGCTTTCAAAGACACCTGGTCTGTAGGAAACACTAAACTCAGGGGCACAGGTGAAATATTGGTCATCTGAATATAGCCCAGAGTCTCTCTGTATCAGAGTAAGACAGGGATAATAACGGTACCTTGCTTGACAAGACAATTATGGAACTAAATATTTTAATTTGTTAGAAGTTCAGATATGCTGTCCTGGGAGATGTATGAGTACAGCAGATAAATAAAGAAAGTGAAAAATGCTTCTCCATATTTCTTCTGTAATACATTTCTGAGACTGGTAGTATGCAACCTTTCAGCAGTGTTTAAATTCACTCTCTTGAAAAGAAGTGCATCTCTCTCTCTCTGTGGTACTGCTTGCTGTTTCCCAGTTTGAAATCAACTAGCGGAACCCCTGAGGTTTTCTCAAACAGCTAACCATTAAACACAGTCAGGAACAAAGATCAATTGAAAACACATTTAGAATTAAGCTTCCTGGCCTGCTTTTAATTTCGTCAAATCAGCATTGGGAGTTATTACTGTGGTCAGTCTGGCCTTTTATTTTTGTATGGCTTATTCATATAAACAATCAAACTTCAGGGATGCCCAACTGCCTTCTGGTTGGGTTGTGTTTTTCTTTTTAATATCTTCAAATATTCCCAAAGTTATTAAAGGATTATGGGTTTAAATGCAGAAGGCATTAAATAGAATCATGTTATTGGAAACAGAACTATATTTATAAGTCTAGAGGGAGTTTGCAAGAAATTCACTTTGCAAGCAGAATTTGGGTCATGGCACCTTAAAGCTTCAGTAGCTTTCTTGAGTCTGGGATCTGGATTTTTGGCAGACTGAAATATTATTTCTGTTCAGATAGAGCTCTGAAGGCACAAAAGGATATATAGCTCCACAGAGTTTACAGTTCAGATGCAAATCAGGAATAGTCAGTGGTTTGGCTCAGCTTACCTATGCCTTTAGGAGACAGAAGGGGAATCCTATTTGTAGCAAACTCTGGGCATTAAAATGACTGTTCATGACTATTCTGAGCCCTGAACTCTTTCTCTTGTGTAAGATGCCATGCTACTGTATGGCCATCAGAAATATGATGCCAAGCATGTAATTTTGTTGCAAATCTTGCAATAATTGCTGGGTTCAGCTTTGCGTTTTGTTTCTCGTTTTCTTGGCTTTTNTGGTTTAGGTTTGCGTTTTTTTTTTTGTTTTTTTGGTTTTTTTTTTTTTTTTTTTTTTTTGGCTTTTAAATCAAGCTGCTGTGGTCTACTTTCAAAGTTTTGGGGATTGTTAGGATATTTGAGTGTTGAAAGCTGATGGCAAGATAGCATGCCTTTCAAGAAAAGGTACTAATTGAAACACAAACATACATATGTTTGTGTTATAAATGTTAGAATAAATATGTTGGCAAATACATTGCAATGCAGACACACTCAAAATAGTCTAGGTAATAGAAGCGCTAAAGCTGTGTTAGTACAGCAGCCCCCCTGAACTAATACACCCCTCATAGTGCGGCTGCTTATTTCCTGTGCTCAGTCAGATATGGTTTCCCATCCCAAGCTAACCTGCTCAGATACTACAGCTATTGCTGAAAGGCCACGTTTTTAATGCAGGCATGTAGTGTCCCAGAAGTACAAGCACATGGGACCAAACACACCTCCATCAGAGATCTCAGGCTCTGAGTCAGTATGTTGCATCTTTCTAAGGGAATAGCACTAGTGATAGCTTCAATATACAACAGGGTACTCATTATGAGTAAATTAGCCTAGAGCCAGCTAATTATATTTGCAGGGTGGTTTCCCTAAAAAGCAGATGTTGGACAGATAGTAGTCAGATGATCAGTCATGCCATCATCTACAGTAAATCTGAGAGCTGTGGGGTAAAAGGTAATGTGTGGAACATACTTCTCATTTCTGTAGGTCCTTGTACTTTTTTTACAGGTATATAAAGGCTCACAGAAATGTATGAGTTGTTGGTTAAGAACTGTAGAGCTGCTGATGTTTGGCTACAGCAAGTTAGCAAAACTTCACCTTAATGTGCTGTTACCCTTGTGAGTCTGTGGGTCCTATAACAGAACTCTCAAATGGTGATGAGACTTCTGAAAGACTCTGGCTAGCATGCAACTTTTTTTTAGGCTGGAACACTTTTTCATTCTCTTTTTATTTATTTTCCTTGAAAACTTTTGTATGCTTTTTTTCAGTCTGCTTTCTCATGGCAGCTCCCTATGCTGTTGTGTTGCATGTCAATATCATGGGAAGAGTATTTCCGTATTCTGTTGCAGCTGAGGTACTCAAGCAGATACAACTGTCTGCACAGTCACTTGGAGCACAGTCCAGTATTTAAAATGGCTTGCATAAGGTAGTATTCAGTCTTCATCATCTTTGTTCAGCATGGGAACTAGAACTGTATTTCCTGTGTAATAGCAAGCCTTTCCTAAAACATAATTCTGGCTGCGGGTTCATAGCAGTACTGATTTTAATGTATCTTAGTTGTTGCTAAAGACATTTGTTTTGTCAGCTGAAGTCAAATTACAGGACACATACTATGCAAAGAGAACATGGTGCTTAATTGTTTTAGGTGGTATGTCCAGTTTGTGTCACCACAAATTCTGGGTTTGGCATAGAACCTCTGCAGAGGCTCAAAGACTGCTCCATTAAAATGAAATCTTTGATTTCCATTGCTCTTTAATCAAATACAAACCAGAGCTTCCAGGGATTGTAATAATGTATCATTTGGCTCTTTTGCAGCCCATCAAAAGAAGTTGTCCTTGACAAAAACAATATTTTAAATATCTGCTCACAAGCACCGGAGCCAAAAGGTTGTGATTTCATTTGGCAAAATACCTTCCCAAGAACAAGACTGTGACCTGAAGCAGAGCCAAAATAAGCTCTAACAGATGCTTAGCCAAGAAAGCACTAGACTGAATGGCTATAATTGTTGAAGAGTATATAGAAAAAGGGAAGGACAGCTACCTAGTTCTGCATCTGACTTGCTGTGTGGGCAAGCTGCACCCCTTCTGTTCTAGTGCTCTGCCAACTAGAGGACCTATCGCATCTGTCTGCCACCTCACTTCAGCTTCTGGGCCTTAATCCATTTCTTGCTGTGAGAGCTGCTGTAGTCAACATCAGAGCTTCTTCTGCTCATAATAGCAGAGGAGTCTAATTTTGTCCTTTCCCAATAGACTCTGTTAAGCTTAAATGGTGGAAACTCTTTCAGAGCCTTTGCTCTGGCCTTCCATTCATACTTTGCATGCTGCATCTAATACTTGTGCTTGAAAAAATGTTTCAGATGCTCATAAGATTCAAGAATTACAAAATCTGGGTTCCTATGATGTCTGAAGTTGATCTAATTGGCCACACATTTCTTCTTGCTTTTCCATTTGCTGGTTCTAGTCTTTACCTGTCCTCATATAGTGCCATCTTTGCTCTCAGATCTGGTGAGAAAGTTAATAACTTTCTTGGTGTCAATTCTGTTAGTGCAGAGAAGGGGTGTCGGACTCTGAGGAAAAGGACTGAGCAGGACTGTGCTGGCCAGCAGTTTGGATTGGTTCAGGCTGTGTTAAAAGTACAGCCTGATGATGCTGTTCTATGACAGTTTCTGTGAAACTGCAGGCTGTACTCTTGGTCATTCTCCAGATCCTGACAGTGAGAAGAGGTGAGGATAAAGAAACTAAACAGCTTTCCCAGGGCACAGAGATGCCTGTTCCATAACTAGAACTGAGGAGATGAGGTCTAAAGTCAGACTGTAATCATAGATATCATAGATAATGAGGATAGGATGCTCTTCTGGAAACAGCCAGTCAGTCTGGATAGCTTTGTTCAAGTTAAGAAATAACCAAGTGCCAGTGCTCATGAGAAAAACTAAATAAATGCTGGTTGTGCTGCAGAAGAGATTGGGACAGATTCTTATCTCATTGACTGTGATGTATGCCTGGGTAGGCCTTCTAGTCACTCTAATTGATACCAGGGTCTCTTGTGAAATTAAAATCTTCTAGAGCTTGAGGTGGAGTGAAGAGCAAGTGGCAAAGATACCAATCCTGTTCATATATCTCTAAATTCAAAGAAGCAAGTGTTTGTGTATGTGGCTTTTATTTACTTGGACTGGCTTTGACACTGAGTTTCTGCCCTCAGCCAAGTTCAGAAGGAGCTCTGCCTTAACTGCTCACATAAAGCTTGTGCCCATGGAAATAACAAATATAATTGATCTCCTTTGCATAAAGCCAGCATGGCTGAATTCAAGGAACAGGTGATCTCATTCCATAACTGTTGTCATCTGTAATCCAAGATCCCAGTGGAGAATAGTGGTGGAGAATCATTGCTGAAAAAGAAGAGTAATTTGCACCTCAAAATGCCCAGTATATGCTTTCTTAGAAGCATGCTGTAATGTGATATATTAAGCTAAGTTAACATTAGTGGCCACAGAGCACTCATAATGAACAGGAGGTATCCTTTGAAAGGTGTTTGTTCACCATTTTTTCAGTATTTTCTCTTGGAAGTTCCAAAAACACTGACCTGGGCTTGTCACAGTCCTGGGAAATTATTATCCTGATATTGCTCTAATGAGGTGGTATGAGCATAGCAGACAAAGCTCTTGGGAAGTTAGGATCCAGGGGAAGCCATTGAAAATCTCAACTTGACTAAGAGCATCTGATTCTCCCTAGAAGTCTGACATTGTACTAAATATATGCCAGCACTGTGTTACCAAGAATGCATCCTGGGAAAGAGCACAGCCACAAAAATCTCTGTTTGGCCGCATCTTGAGCAAGATCACTGCACTGCCAATTGCTTGGTTTGTATGGCTTGGCTAGAGCCGGCTTTGGGAGGCATTTGAGCTTTAATTTTCTCACTGCTCCAGACCTTGTGAGGTCTTGTAGAAGAGGAGGCTTTCTTCATCCTCTATATAAAGAAGCCTCAGTGGGTTGTTCTAAAGAACTGGGGTACTGGCTTCATCTTCAAGTTAATGAAACCATAGCAACGTGCTGTGGGATGCAGCAGTTGATGGGCTATATATCAAGCGTGGTTCAGTCTCTGTGAAAGTGAGACTAAGCCTCCAATACCTGATTTTAAAGAACTCCTACAAGTTTAGTTAAGTCTCTGCACTTAACAGGGAGGGGTCTAGGACATAAATAAGCTATTGATGTTTCATTCACCCAAAGCTAGATCTGCTTGCTTTAATGTAAATGTAAGGAACTATATCTTCACAGAGGGACTTAGCATAATCTGAAACCAGTTGTCTCTCTATAAGCATGGACAAAATTGCAACAACCAAGACATGCAGACTATTGGCTAGAAAATGCCAGGAAAAGTTATGTGGCTCAAGGAAAATCTCTTTTCCAGTCTGGTTTGACTTCAGATTGTATTGTTCATTCTCTTACCAGAACTGATGATCTGTAAGCCCAGGACACCATCTTTTAAGTAATGCCTGTATCATTTATGACAGTTTTTCTCTCCATCTCTGGCATTGTGAAACACTTCAATTTAACAAAATGTAAATTGCTGAGGTCAACCTCTTTGGTGGACTTGTAGGGTGTTTAAGTGCTACCCTTAAGAAGCCATTTGCAATGCCCAAACACTTACCGATGCTGTACAAAACTAACTTACAAGCAGTGTTTATTCTTGAGCATTATTAACTTGAAGTATTTCTGGCTAATAGGAAATCTTAGCTCAAGTCTATCCCAATTCAGAATAAAACCAGTGTTTGCAGTAATCTGTAAATCAGAAAATTTTACATAACCCCTTGGAAGCAGCAATTGCTACATGAAATCATGTATTTGCTTATGATTCAATGAAGGGCTTAGCAAGCCAGAACAGCTGATCAGAACTGGGAAGCTTTGAGGTTCCCAGCCCAAAGCTTCTGCTTTGTGAGGAGCAATACGGGAAGCCCAGAAGGTCTGTGCTTTGCCTTGAGTTCTCAAGGTTCTAGGTTACCTTGGAAAAGAAACCTAAGGACCTTTACTACCTGTAGTCCTGGGTAGTGCACTAAAATACTGGATTTGTCAGACTAGACTAGACTAGAAATTAGAGTAGATACGGTTTGAGTGAACTTGATTTTTTTTTTAATTTTTTGACCGGATCTACCAGTGAGGTCCTACCTGCTTGTAATCTTCTAGCAAGTGGCCAAACAGAAGAATTATGTGTACACAGAACTGTAACACTGTCTAGAAGGTGAGGACACTGATGCGTAAACAAATATAAGGGTTGCTTTATTATTGCAGCTCATAGCAAGGCAGGGTGTGCTTAAAATGTCTAATATGACACAAATTAAACCAATTTGTTTTTCAGTTAAAGAGAAGCTAATAATTAATGTGCCTATAAGCATTTTTTCTACTACCTTCATGCAGTTTATGCCTGTAAGTGGGAGATACCTGCATAAGGTTATCTATTGTGATGTGAATAGGACAATGTGTTTTATGGTAGTGAAATCCTTGGTGCACTGCCAGGTGTTCTTGTTCCAGTCAAGATTCAGCTACTATTGGCTGATCTAAGATTTGCCTGTTGTATGAAAACTGGTTGTGATTAAATGTCCTAAACCTTTCTTCTGAAGTATTGTGTTACAATATAAGGATTTTTGAAGGCCTGGGCTCATTCATCTGAATCTTCTAAAGCATTGGTGTTAAGCTCTTCAACATGTTCCTTGAGCACTAATTTAGTCAAAAATTAGTGTTCTCTATGTAATATTGCAAGAGCGTTTCCATGAAAAGCTATTGTATGCTATGTGAATACAGCATCAGGATAAGTCAGCTGGTGGCATTACATGGAATAAAAAAGCTGTTTCTTACTTAGGAGAAACTTGTCTTGAAAGTTTTGGCACTTTTCTTAAATAGCATTGTTTGTGTTGCATTTTAGTATATTATTGTGTTTTACTGACATTTCCTGTTTTAAGTTTTGCTGATGGATCACAGTGTCATTTCTGTCCTATAGGGAAGACAGAAAGGATTTCATCTTCCTTTATGTTGTAAGTAAATGGTCTCATGTAGTGGGACTTTAAGTCCCTGTTATTTGTAGCAGGAAAATAATGAGGGTTATAAATCAGCTCTCTAGATACCTGTCTATATGACTGAATGAGTTGAAAGTTGATAACTTTGTATTATGCTAATTTTGAGAACTTTATTTGTGCAAGTAACCTTCTCTTGGGGTTCCTCCCGTCTGGCAATTGTATGCAAAGCAAGTGAGTATGAACTGGCACATTTGGGTGGTTTTGGTTTACAGGCCAGCAGTCTTATTTCCAGTGATACATACTTGCAATTGCTTCTCAACTGTTACAAGGGATGGGAAGATGACTCTGCACCATGAAAGTGTCTTCCCAAAGGAATAAAAACCCCTTGTTATTAAAGTACCAAAACTAATAGTAAATAACATATTCCCCTGTTTGTCATCAGTGGCCTTTTCAAACTCAGGGATGCAGGGTGAGGACTGGCTCCATGAAGATCTGAAGAACTGATGGATCCACCCTCAATCCAAACATCTCTGGGTGGTTCTCCTGTCCTCAGAGGAAGGGAACCAATTCTGGGAGCACACTCCCCAGTCTGTTACACAACTCAAGCATGCAGACACTCAAATAGGTGATCTTGATGTTTTCAACTCCTTAAAGAGACCGCCCCTTTTGCCTCCACTTTCATGAACTCTCGCTGCCTTCTCTATGTGTCAGGGAGGGCAATGGGAGTGGCTTCTAATATCTCCACAAAGCACTGTGGAACACCATAGTGCATCGTTGAGGCCCCACAAGAAGGGGCACTTGCAGCAGACAGTGGCAGGGCGGAGCTGGCAGATGTAATGATGAGCCAGAGGCACTGGAAGGTTCAATGCACAGCTTAGAAAGAACCTTTAAAGTTGTGTTTTATCTGTGGGAGGCTATGCTGTTTATCCACATTTTATAGGTCTTGTTTTTACCTATAGCAAGCACTGTTAGCAATATTTAGACAGACCTTCAAAGCATCATCAGATATTTGAGACCAACAGTCAGCCTCCGTTTTGTTAAGATGGTAATTGATACTAAGAAAAATCAATACATGAGGGCTTTTACAGCAGAGGACACAGCTGAACAATAGAAAGGTAGGATGTTGCAGTGTGTTGACTTCATATAAACAATGCCATTGATTTGAGGACGTATATTGTAGTTTTGATTCCTAGAAGGCCATTTCTCTTCTTAGTATGGAGAAAGGACAAAATGGTTTCCTTCAGAGCTGGGGGCTAGGAGCAAGCTGGGAATTGGAGTGTGTCCAATATAATGGATAACTGAGGTAGCTGTAGTGGTACTAGTGTAAAGACATCAAAATTCTGGGGATTTGGCTGTGAAATGTCCGAATATATCTGGTGAGAAAGCTTTCTTCTTGATTTCAGTGGAGACCCAGGTGCTGAGGAAAAAGCAAGAAACTAAGGGAAGAGATGGAAGAACTTGTAAGCAAGGTTGCTTGTGTTGGATTCTGGATGAAAAGCAAGATGCAGTTTTCACTGCTGTTGGGAATTTTTAAACAGCAAGAAGATAAATCTGTGAAGAAGCAAACACACAAAGCTACAAGATGAAGGTATATGAGAATCCTTGACATAGCTTGGAAACATGAAGTTGGTCTTAGTGTATCTATTTGCTAAATCCTCTATTAGAATTCTTGCTGCTCCTCAGAAAATTGTGCAGGCTTATAAACCAACTGTTTATTTCTTTCAGTCTTAATCTGATGTTTTCAAGAGAAAGTGTTTGGAAGCTTGAACTTAGGCTGAATCATCTTTTCATTCCTTCAGACTGTGGTTCTGGTGCTCAGTAGTTAACTATGGCATCTGAACTGCTAAACTTGTCTGCAAGTTGTTCTGTTACTGGGTACTGTTAGCCTGGAGACAGGAAAAGTCCAGCAAAATAATATGAATAACTGTTGGTTTAAATATTAGGCCCAACCACCAATTTCTTGTGATCACATTGTAACCATGTGTTTTTATTTTCTGCCTATACAGTGTGACAAATGCTTTCTTCTTCCCATCATGTGTGAAGTTATATGTTCTTTAGGATGGTGACTTTTCCATCATAACATTCAGATGACCTCTTGTGTCCCTTAAGCACACCAAGAAAATGTTCTGAAGTCTTTGTCCACTGGCTCATTATCCAAGCCAAGTAGAATGGTCAGAGTCTGCACTCACAGGGACTGTATACTAAATGAAGTCTTGGTGTAAAACAAAGCACTATTTCATGCTATTCTTGACATCAACTGTTCATCTTGACATCTTCATTGAGTACTCTATTGCATTAACAAGTTAGAAAAAGAAAAACAGGAAAAATGAAGATCCTACCTGGCCTAGCTCAAATGTAATATTCTGGAAATGTGATTTTCATTGGCATGAGTTAACAGGCTTCCAAAAGATAACTATTACATGGAATATACAATTCTGTTTTGACATTGTATATATCTATATCTATAAATATTATATATTTGTCTAAAAGATAACTGATAAAATTAAAGTAGCTCATAACCATCTCCAGCTGAAAAAACACAGCATTTATACAGCATAACTCTTGGGAAGGTTTGATTTGTGTCTTTTGGATCAAATTGCTTTTCAAAGTTGGAGATTTCTTTTGAATTCTGGATCCTCTTTTATGAATTTAACATATGATCAAAAGGGCAAACTTGGCATGTAGGTTTCCTGTGTCTGCCAGTTCAGAATATACTGGTAGGAGTTCCTCTAAGAATCAGTTCAGTATAATTTTTGGAAAATAACAACATATGTTAATAGAATGTTATGCAATGAGAATATACATGAGTGATTCTGTAGTAGACCCCTATGTGTCCCCAGAGATGAGTTTCCATGCAATTGTCTGTGTGCTCAAGCAACTCTCTGGAGAGCGAATTGGGTAAGTATTCTGTCATGATACCTGTCTGAAGGAGGCCATAGACTGTTGTGGTGAGATGTGGAATATCTCCACTATCAATACCAGTAGATGCTGCAAAGCTGGTTGGGCGTGCTGCCAGGAACCACGCAGTTAGATGTGTACCACTGAGCACAAAATTCTTCAGAGAATCAAAGCAACAGCCACAGAATGGAAAGCTACTAAATAAGTGCACTGCAGAACACACAAGGGTACAGCTTAGAATCTACTTCTTCCCTTCATTCTGCATTTAATCTTCCCTTAGGGTGAGTACCGGTGAAGATCAGTTTAAGTCAGGAGTCCCAAATTTTTCAAAAGTATTTGAATATTTGTTCACTAAATACAGGTCACCTGGAAGACAGAGAAGATGGTTTGTGATGGGCAAGCAAGAGATCATACTGTGTAATATTGTCATGCAGTTAATGGTATTTGAAGTTGACCTTTCTCTTTTGGCAGTGCAGAATGTTTTCTGAAAGAGGCAACAAACCAGTAAGTTCTGAACTGAGAGCTCTCTGAGCTGTGAATCTGTTCCTAGCAAGGGTTAGGATTTAAAGGATCCAACTTTAAATTATCTTTAGATACAACTCCTTATTCTTCCCACACAAAGATAGTGTTATGCTCTTGTGAATTAAAATTAGTTGGATAGAGGGCTATTTTATATATTTTATTTTTTTGAGTTCTGAAGTATTTTGCTAATTTAATAAATTGTCTTCTTCTTTCCTCCCCAATTACCATCACATTTTCTTCCCACAGACATTCACATTTTATTTTATATCATTATTTGCCTAAAACCTCTCTAGGTATGATTCTGGAAACATTAATATAACTGATTACACTGCTAAACTCTGTAACAAATCTTTCTCCCATCTCAGTTAGGATTAAAACATGTAATGCAGTGGCCATAGCAAACATCTTGCATGTTTGAGAATTACAGAATAACATTTTGGTACCCTGGCTTACAGTAGGACCAGGAGTTAACTTTGTTGAAATAACTGACAACCAGTGGAGCTGGAGATCCACATGGTTGCAATCTCTCTGTTTCTGAAGAAGGTTGTACTGTGCTGGTGAAGGGTCTGGAGCACAAGTCTTATAAGGAGCAGCTGAGGGAGCTGGGGTTGTTTAACCTGGAGAAAAGGAGGCTCCTTTTCTCCAGAGAGGAGATATTGTTCTCTGCAACTGCCTGAAAGGAGGCTGTAGTGAGGTGGGAGTCAGTCCCTTCTCCAGGTAGCAAGTGACAGCACAAGAAAAAATGGCCTCAAGTTGCACCATTGAAGGTTTAGATTGGATATTAGGAAAAATATTTTTACTTAAAACGTGGTCAAGCATCAGAACATGCTGCCCTGTGAAGTGGTGGAATCACCTGAAAGTGTTCAAAAGGCATGTGGCTGTGGTGATTGGGGATATGGTTTAGTAGTGAACATGTTGATGCTGGGTTAGTGGTTGGACTAGATGATCTTAGAAGTGTTTTCCAACCTTTGAACCTATGATTCTATAAGTTTTTGCATGATGCATTGGCAGAAAAGGTAACACTGTGCCCAGAGAGGCAGTAGTGTGATGCTTCCTATGATGTGGAAAACCTATGCACAGCCTATTTTCATGAGATACCATAGAAGCAGGATGAAGATGGTTTTCAGTGTTTAGTCACCTTTTAAAAGCATGCACAACTTTTTAGCTGCATAGAGTTGTATGTGTTAACTTTCAGAAAACAAGAAAACCTTTGTTGTGACTGGAAGAAATGAGAGGACAACAGATAAGCGAACTGTCTCCTGTTAGCCAAGTTCCATCTTTTTCTGATTGTCCTCTGCATACGTTTAGTCCTTATCCCTGTCTTTTTTGCCCCACAGTTGTAGGGGAAAGCATGACATAAATGCCAGTCTAAATGCATAGTTCACAGCCTAATGTTCTTGTAAATGTGGTATCCATTAACCACTGTTTAATGGGAATTTTGATTCAGGACTGGAGACTATGCCTGATTAAAAAAAACCCAATCCATCCTCTTGGTGGCTGGTAGTTATTGTTAAATAATAGCAATGATACTCACCTGCTTGTAAAAAAAAAAAGAAAAAAATCCATGCTTGTCAAAAAAAAAAAAAAAAAAAAGAAATCCATGCTATGAACTCCTATCAACTGTAAATGGAAAATGTCTAGCTTGGCTCATGTGATCCATGTTTGCTGGAAACTCTGGAGACTGCTTATTCTTAGAGAGATGATTGGTGTAGCAATTACCCTCAAACAGACTTTGTTACTTAAACAACAGAAATTTGTCCTGAGGCACTTCATGAGCAAATAGAAATAATCAAGTTTGAAGTTACAGGACTGTTTTGCCATTTACAGCAAGTATTTTTGTAGTAGCACAGTGTTTCCAAATTTTTTGCTGGTGTCATGAATTATATGAGTGACCCAGCCATTAGAAGCAAAGCCTAAGTATGTACATCATCTGTGAGCCTGTGTTTGTGTCACTCTGAGATTCACAATTTGCAATGGACAGTGTGGAAAACTGTCTCACAACTGACTTGGGTTCCTCATGCAGCCCCATCTCTGCTGTTTGCTACTTTATGTCACTAAGTGGTTTGTTTGGTAGCACAGTGTGTTACAGGGCACCAAACCAGAATGTTCTCTGCTGCTTCCTGGAAACCTGATAGCCTATATTGTTAACTTTCTAGTGCTTGATTCCTTCTTTACTATGTTGGGTTTTCTAAACTGTTAATTCATTTGCATTCTGCCAGAAGATGATATGTTCCTCCAGGCAGTTGAGAGAATATCTGTAAGTATTGTGGTTTTGGCTTGTGTACCAGGAATGCTGGCTCAGGTTGGGCTGCTCAGATGGGCATTCCTGGGACTGCAGAGCAGTTGTTATAACTGAAGTCAAAGAGCAGTAGCTAAAGATCTAGAAGTGCTTCCCCTCCACGCATTTTTACAGTAGTATCAATGCACAGAATAAGAGACACCAGTTACATATCAGCAGATTTTTTTGAGCAAGTAGTGTATGTGTTGTTGGATGGAGCTGCCTTTATGGAAATGGAGAAAGACTTTTACAGAAGACTTCAGGAAGCATCACAGCAAACCCAGAGTAGCACATTCACTAGGTGTTCACCAGATTTTTCTAAGGTTTTCTTGGAAGACGGTTTCAGTGACCTGCATGTGCTGCACAAAAGGAGCTGGAAACCATCTGGCAGCAGTACTTGTCTGCACTGCCCTTCTGCAGGCCCAGTGTGAAGAAGGTGGTTATCTGGGGTAGTTGATAATGGCATAATCTTAAGAAAGATCTTGAGCTGCCAAGATGTGCTGCTGAAGTAGCTTGAGTTAGGTATTTTGTTCTTGCTTTTTCTTTTCATTTTTTTTACCTTTATTGTTTCCCTCATTGACCTTGTCCCAAGAGAGCAGTGGAAAGAAATGAGAACGAAATGTAGAAATAGAGACTAAGCACTGAATGGTGAATAGCATTGCTTTACAGATATCTATGCTTGTTTAGCATAGTCTGAAATTTGGAAGGGTGCTGTGTACTTTGTAGTTTGGAGGGGGTTTATGTTACACCTTGCGTAAGATTGATTGTACAGAATATGACATTCAGGTACTACAATTTAAGGAAACTCTGGTAGAGTGATGATTCTACTTATAAACTATCAGGGTCTTACAAGTTTGTTTTTTTTCTGTTTGACGCTTTACAGAAGTCTGTTGAATTCTTTTAGAAATTGAATTATTTTAGAAAAAATCGTACCACTTGTGGATTTCTTTTTAATCCTCCGCCTTTCCCTTTTTAGAAAAGGGAAAGTATTTGGGAATATCAAGAACACTCACTCATTTAGTTACTGGTATTTCAAATCTCCAATTCCCAGAAATGATGCTTTCAAACTTATTATGCAGCCTGTATTTCAGCTGCTGGTGGGCACAAAGTTGCCTGGTTGCCCTATAAGAGAGAAGACTTCTATTTGGTGATTTTTACTGTTACTAGGGCTTCAAGTATTTATCACAGATTGAGGAGAGTCTACAGAGCACTAAATTACCAGTTTTCTTTTTCATTCAAGGATCAAACGTTTGTCTTCAATGGGTAATTGTATATGAAGAAGGAAATTGAAGGGGGAAGGAGGGGGAATATCAACTGAAAATATTTGCTGTGAAACATCCAAAATGATACCAATACTTAGTAATCTACTGTCCATTTTAAATGATAAATGCCATTTTTTTTCTAATGCAGTTGATTGAGTGATAAAGCATTGTCTTGCTGTGTCTGCTGGCAACTGTGGAATAATATCACAATACAAAAGCACAGATTATTGGCTGGCACAAAATTGTTTTGCAAATTCTATAGCTCTATTGAAAAGCAATCTGTGGAATCTTCTTTCTTTTTTTTCCTCTCTGGTTCTTCAGAACATTTTTTCCATTTCTGCAGTGTGACTTAGGTTTTGGTATTTAAAGGACTGATATTGCATGAAAAAGTCTGACCACAGAAATGTTGCTTTTGGAAGGATGTTGTAATTGAAATTGGAGAGGCATTGAACTAAAAGAGCTATGGCAGACTAGAAGGAACAGAAGTACTGAACCTTGGATTTGTTAATGTAGTTTCCACTCCATGAAAATTGAACAGTCCCAGAAATTGAACTACTGTTTTCAACAGACTTCACAATGGATCCCAATAGCTTTTGGCTTGCCTGCATGAAAAGCCATGTATTTTAAGGGATATTTCTTATTCACATGCTAAATTAATTAATTAGATGTTCAGTAGCTTGCATTCTGCAAGCCAAGAAATGCAGTTATTGAATACGCTCTCTTCTTGGTGTGGATTTCCACCTGAAATAACTTATGTTTGATCTTAACAGAATTGTGCTAGGTTCAAGTATTCCTCTTGTCTAAAGAGGAATAAATTCCTGTTGTCTAAAGATTGCATCTAAAATAGTAGAAATTGTGTGTGGGCAATAAATCATGGATATAATTGAGACTTTTCCATTGAAATTACAGGCCAGGGCAATATCATGTCTTGTACTTGTGATCCAGATAAAAAAATTGCATACTGTGTACAAACTTCTAAAAAAGGATCCTTAATGAGTATGTAAACACTATGTAAATATCAGACACACTGATATCTCTTAAATCTTTCAGCTGATATTATGTCCAGGATAACAGAGCTTGTTGGAGGCATGGTTTTGCAATAACTCTCATTGACTGGGCCAGAGTTTCTAGGTAGAAGCCTTGTGGATATCCTTGTCTGGGTCCAAAGGCTATCACAGAGGAAAACTTTTGGTGTGATGCTGGTAATAAGTGGCCTGAGAAAAAGGTTCAGGGTTAAGTGATAAAACTGAAAAATGAAATTGCTTCCTCCAAAATTGAGCTGAGAACACTCAGAGAGACAGGACTTGTGTAAGTTTCAGAATAATGTAAGTACCAAACACTAATATCCCAAATACTTTCTGAATGTTGGGGCATCTCTGAAGGCACAATTTGTGATGTCAAATTATACTTTGTTTTTCAGGCTTTGAATTTTTGGTAATGATATACTTCTGTTATCTTCATCCCTTCTTCTCCCCCACATCCATGGGGATCTCTTAAACTCTGTGTCTGAAGAGATTTTGAATACTTTCCACTGTTTGAAAACCTACTTGTATATTGAATAAGGACTCTCTATTTGTAGCTAAGCTCTTAAGGATTACTGAAATTATAGACAAACTATAATTATGGTACAAATACTAATTATTGGGAAAATGGAACCAGTTCTAATTTTAAGACTGCTAAATATTTAAGACTGTTAAATACTGGGTTTTTTCCAAGTCTGAGCTTCAAATTAACTTCTTTTAATTTAGGCCATGTTATGAAATTGATTATAATATTTTTGAATGTTAAAACTGGTGAGTTTTAATAGTTCAAAATAATTTATGGTTGGAAGCAGATAAAGACATTTGAATGGGGAGAAATAATCATATTCCTTAAAGGGAGTACATTTGCCATAAAATACCCCTTAAGAAAGATGTAGCACCTTTTATTTTTAAAGAAACATTCTTGTACTAGAGCAACTTCTAGTGACTGACCATGGTATGGAGCCAGGCCTTGGTGAGCTGTGTGCATCCTTTACTGTTCTGTTATCGGTCCCACACTTCTATAACCTATGACATTGCTGGCTGTAAGCTGGAGCCTCAGAGTGTTTTGTGAGGTGCAGGCAAGTCCTGCCCACTAATGCCTGTGCAAGAAGAAATGTGTGGGGAAAGTAACACAAGGGACACTCTAGGCACTCAGTATCACAAATATTGAGCCTTTGCTTCTTTTAAATTGTACTTCAGTGGTTTACTAGATTTATGTTTAAAATATTTGGGTTTTCATATGTGTGATTAAAAAAAGTAGTGTATCAAAATACAAAACCAACGTATTCCAGTAAATGGAATTTTATATCTCCAAATGCAGAATCAATTAGCCATAAATTGAGAGCTTATGGCATTTGCCAAATGTGATCTGTAGCACGAATTGGAATAAAAACCATGTGGATTAACAATGCAGTTGCCATAGAAACTTCTGAACCTGGAACTGAAACTTGCTGAAGAACGCAGCTCATAACATTTTGATACCTCTAAGCCCTTATATGTAATATCAGCTGTAACAATAGCTATGTGCGTGGTTTCTTTTTTTGGCCTCCTGACTCCCATGAACACTGGATATGGGTTTTCTATGGTTAACTCAGTGGTTGCTCTGGTTGTTCTTGCTTCTAGGGATCACTTGATACAGGTGATCAGTCCAACTCCTGGTGTTGCAGGTATTATGTAGAGAATAATAGGTTGCAATTATGTATTTAGTATTTACATTCAGATGACTTTGGCAGTCACAGACCAATTTCAAGAATGTGCATGTACCTAGCAGTTATACTCCTATATTTACTGTTCACTCTTTAAAAGCTGTATATAGCTGCATTCACCAACTTCTACAACCCAGCTCCTAGACTGGATCTAGAATGATCCTCTGTGTGATGACATGTAGCTGATTCAAAGGGTAGTTGACAGCAGATGGACTTTCCATTTCTAGGACAGTATTTTAAATCTCTGTGTCCTCTCATTGCTCTCACCCCTGGCTTTGTTCAACTCAGTGCATCTGCAAATTAGACATCTATTGCTTTTGAGAGAGACGACTATTATAGTCTGCAGAGAAACATGTTGGTGAAGTTGCACTCAGCATTTTTGTCAAGTTCACATTTATTACCACCAGTTGGATCATGGTCAGGTGAATGAAAGGCTGCTCTACCAGTCTTTGTTATATGCTTTCTGTTGCCTGGTCTTTTGTCTTTAGAGCTGTTAGTCCAATACTTCTTGTGCTAAAATCACTTGAAATAAAGATCTTTAAAATTATTTACTGCAAGAGAAATCCTCATTCAACTGAAAATGAAGGAATAAAAGAGAAAGGTTTTGATCCAGCCTTTTAAGCAGGTTAAAAATCAAGCAACAGACATCCTTAGCCGTAATCTTGTCCAAAGTTATATTAAGCACTTTTGTCCTGGAGAAAGCTGAGTCTTGGCATGACAAGAGACCACAAAAATCTTTAAATGATGGCAAGACAGACAGACCTGGCTACTCCAGATAGCTTTTAAAGCCTCTATTACATTAATAGCAAAACTTACATTGTTGACCTATTGGTTTGCTTACACTTAAAGTCTTTGGATACCTAGATATCTGGATGAGGCATCCATGGATTATTGAAGTCTCTATGTAGCAATTGCTAACTGAATCCCTCTTTAACTTTTAGCCTGCTATTTAACATTTATTTACAAGTTCTCAGTGCTTTCTGCATGAGTAAAATGTGATACATATACTCATTGCTATTAATCAATGCAGAATCATATTTGAAACAGTACTGTCTTATGCATCCTAATTCTTCAGCTGAACTCTGTTTGATTACTCCATTTTCAGCATTTTCACTGCACAGCTGTAATACAGCTGTAAGATCTAGCATCTTGCTGCCATTTTCAATCTGTTCTTCTTGTAGGAGTGTTGTTTAGATGTTAACTATTTATAAGAGCCCTGCAATGTGCGTTTTGACTGTTTTTACCTCTTAGTGGAAACTGAGACTGCAGTATTATAAAAACATAACTGGTGCACACAGTCTTGGGCTGCATGCCAAAATAAAGAAGGGATTGGGGGCAAGGGGAGGTAGGAGTAACAGGAATGAAAAAGGTCATGTTCTCATAGAAGTGGCTACAACTTGGCATAAACTTGGAAATCACATCTGTTTAATCTAGTGACGAATTTGGCATAAAGTAGTTGCCACTTCTCTTCAATCTAGAATTTAGTTTTGCAGCACTTCTGAATATCGTGGAATTTTAATCTTGATCCAATGTGTCTTGTTTTGTATTTCTCTGAAGTTCATGGATTAATAGTGTTTGTTGGCTAGGTCAGAAAATTTGAAAATTTATTTGTGCATTTAAAGGGGCTGAAATCCTAAGACTCTTAAAATGAATGCAGTTATAGCATAGTCTTTACAAAAGAGTAATATAACAATTTTAAAACTCATTGAAGCTGTAGTTAATGGATATAGTGGACAGAGATGTCATTCTATTTTGAGGCCCTAGTTCCATCTAGAACATGAATCCAAAAGGGAAAAATGGGCTGTGCTATATAAATAGTTGATGCTGTTGAGTCTTTGATTCTTTATGGAGCCTTGCAGAAGCCATGCAGTTTGCAGGAGTGGGACATTGCAGTGTACTATTTTCATGGATCTGAAAATCTGCATAGGAATAACAATGAGCACTTCTGCTGCTGGAGTTAGCAAATCTGGACTAGTTACTATTGTTGTGACCGTACTGCTGTATCAACAGCAGAAGATTCAAAACTCTTTGTCTGCAGTTGGGTTTTGTTTGTTTTTTAAGATGTTCATTTGACAGCCCAGCTAGTTACTGTGCAATCAAAGGGAATGTAATTCATTAGTACCTGAAAGCTAGAGAATTGTTTCTAGAGTTTATAAAGTCTGTTTATAGCTGAATCTTTAGCTGTAGCGGAATCAGGGCTAGAGAAGGGTGTGGGGAATTATATAACTGCAAACCCAAATATCATTGGAGTGACATTTTATAAAATGATGAAATTGGCCAATGGAAAACTAGAGATACACAAAACCTGATTCTGTGGAAGTCCCTTTCTACAGACCTCCTCCTCTGACAGCATGTAAAGGGCCAGATCCTCAGCTGTTGTTAGTTATCCCACAGCTGAGACAAAAAAGCTGCACTGACTACCAGTTTAGGCTTTTACACAGCCCAGCTGACTTCCAGCTTGCACTTGGGCATCTGATAATACCTATATTGGTGGAGAACATAAGCATATGCATGGCAGAAATGGGAAAATGCTACAACCTTTTCTTCAAGAATTGATGTGGGAGACTGAAAAGTCCATAGGCTTCCTATAGTGCTACCTAATACACACAAACTGGCAGTCACAGAAGACTTTTACAGTTATGTTGTTGCATTGCTCCAGCATCTTCAAAGTGTATTGATTCAGGTCTTCTTATGGTTTTGCAATATCATCCTTCTTTGCATGATCTTGGACAAGTATGGCCAACTGTGTAGGATGATATGTATGTTACCTAGCAACATCAATGCACAAAATAACTATCAGAATATTCTCTACAGGGAATACTTGCTTAAGGCCTGAAAGATTCAGGGAACACTTAAAATGCATATTTTAAAAATACGTGACTACATTAACATGCTTACTCCTACCTTAACGTCTAATGTGAGGTAATACTAAGATGCTGATAATACTGAGATTGGCCTGAGTATCTACAATATGCTCCTGAGACTGGCTCAGCGCCAACAGTCAATGCATCATGATCTGTAATAAGGGTAAAAATTATGGCCATTTTAAATTTTACCCTTTATTTACAAAAGATGTTGAGTCAGCACTTTGGATGTGAATGTTCCACTGCAGTCTTGTAGAAATCACACAATGCAATAGATGAAATATTTTCTTGCCTTTTGTAATGTTTCAAACAGCAATTCCATTGCCTTTTATATGTGTTTCTGACTGTTTTAAACTGAAAAATGGTTCAAGAGTAAAATCCTAAATATAAAGCAACTTAGATAATCAGGTTCCTTTTATCTAGTAAGCAGTGATAATCACCATGTACTCAAAAACTATCTCTCAGGAAGAAAATTGACTTAAACATTTTGCCTTCACTGAGTTATTAAGACCTGGCAAGTAATCAGTAACTGTGTTAAACTGCACTTAGGGTAAAACTTCAAAGTTGACCATGCTGATTAATTGAAAGAAAAATGCAAATCAAATGAAAGCCTCTTACTGGTATGATGAAGACATAACTGATGATTCAAATGCTTAAGTAGAAAGCTTGAATTATATAAATGATGACTAGACAAGGTCACCATATTAAACTCTCCCCCCCCACCCCCCACTATAACATTACACTGTGCATGGGGGTTATAGAGTCATTAAAGTTTTGTAATCTAATGCTCTTATCAGAACTGAATTTGTCCTGTTTGTAGCCATTCCGTATCCTTCAGGGGGAATTATGAAGGTGGAGTCTCTGAAATAAGCCAGGACTTGGTTTCTATCTTGTTCATGCAGCTGAATTTACCCCCGATAACAAAAACCCACAGTTGCTTTTCAGCTATCTGTTGGGCTTCCTAGCAATTGCTATATTACAAATACAATGAACTGAACATGGCTTTCTCACTAAGGCTCTGAAATCTGATGCAATTTGCATAATGAAATATGCTTGGGGTTCATGGTTTTAGCTAAAGTTAGCATAGTGAAGTATCTCACAAAGGTAAAGCAATCTAGGTGGCTCAGATTAAAGCACAGAGAGATAGCTGTGGTACGTGAAAGTCGGCAAATTTAAGCTAGAAATGATAGGTGAGCTGTTAATGCTGGGCATAAGTGAATAATTGCAAAATGTGCCTAGAATGCAGTGGACTTCATGTAGTTTGACATCCTTATATCAAGACTGGCTTTCACTCTAAAGTTTTCCAATAGTTAGTTATTGTCTTTCTCCCTCTTACAGGAAGTACACGTTCTTGTGTTCCAGTCATGGAACGCTGACCCCTGGAAAACAGTGGTAATATCAGCATTAAGGGAGTGGAGGAAGGTGAATCCTTGAAAGATTAAATGTTGGATCATAGTATACCAAAGCAGTGTTATGACTTGTCTCTGGTAAATTTTTGTTTACTTAAGTTGACGTTAACCAAAGAAAACAGTGCATTAGTCTTCCCATTCACCTGTGTTGTTTGTCCCTAGTTACCTAGCCTGTGACCACCTGCAGGTATAGATGTCCTGCAGTTGCAAGTAGAGGAATTTAGCTCACATTTGGGGGACTGTTTAGTATTTTTGTGTGAATTAGATGCACTCTGGGAATCTTGGCTGCCAGCTGTCAATAGTGGTTTGTAACCAAAACGCAGATCAGAGGGATTAAAGACCTAAAATGAGGAATGTCATGGTCTGATGTGAGCTCTTGCATGGGGGAGAAGCTGTCTAGGCAAGGCAAACTCAGTGTCAACCTCAGACTGCACTGTAGTTGCATTTAGACGTTCATTATGGAGATGATGCAATATGTTATAATGAAAAGTTTCCTTTTTCTAGCTCCAGTGGAAGCAGGCTGAGTCTTCTGATAAGGATGTTGAACTGACTTCTAGCCTTCTCAAGCAGTGGATTCTGACTCTCACCCTCATTCAGGCCTTTTTGACAAGTTAGCCTATTGAAACAGGAGGTTATACTTAGGCTACTGGAAGTAAGGACTTTGCTGTCACTATGTTTTGACCACCATGAATTTTGTCCTGCATGGAGCACAAATCCACTTTTGTCTTCTCTGAAGCAAGATTACCTTTGTTTCATCCTAGAGTGAAGAACCTGGCCCTTTAAAATACGTGTTGGTAACACAGACTGTTTCCCTTACCCTAACTTTCAGCATCTTTAGCACTGTGTGTCATTCTCTACATGCTGTGCACATGGCCTTATTAATGTACCAAAGATGCTAAATTTACTTGGGGAACTATTTTCAGCGCAGATCACAGTGCTGCTTTGGTTTGCTGATGGGCCTCTGTACTTCTTTGCCAACATTCTTGCATGTTTCTTGTTCTTTATTTATTTATTTTTCTAATGCCAGTTTCCTCTCATTAATTACTCTAAACCTACACAAATATGATTTTCTAATGTTGCAAGAAATCTCGTACAGGGCATGGACCTTATGTTGCTTCCTGGATATTATGATATCTTAATTAGGCTATGTATTAAGTAGCAAAATACTTGATTAGGTCACTTACTATTTCTGTCTTGGAAACTAGTATCTGCAAGCTTAACCCTAGAGGCTGATTCTGGCTGATCATATAGTGCATAAATCATGAGTGGCCTTGAAGTAAGCAGCTTTGTAATGCCTCAGTCTCTCAGCTCTCATAGGACTCTTACCCAGAGGACAACTCAATACCTGGTTATTGATTATGAAAAAACAAAAGTATTTGAAGTAAATACAATTTTCTCCCTCTTATGGAGCATAAAATGAGCTGGCTACCTTTGGTTTTTGAGAACATGGTCTGGGACTAAAATAAGATTGGGCTTTTTTAGCATTAGGTGACTGAAACACATAAAGCAATCCCTGCAGCAAAAATATGTGTCAGTTATAATTAAGCATCATCTATACGTGCGTGGGGGAAGAGGACTGAAATGGGTGATTTGAGAGCAAGTTCCTCCTACATTGCATCTCCTAGTGAGAACAGGAATGAGCCTTGCTGCACTGCAGTACTTTTTATATCTCTATTTCTGAAAACCCAAAAAGTGGTCAGGAAACAATGAATGCTTAAAAGAAGGGATTTATAGGGAAAGAATCTAGAGCATATTTATCTTGCTCAATACATCTGTGTCAGTCTGTAAGGTTTGGGACAACTGGGTGTTGAGAGCATAGTCACTGGAATTTCAGGAACCAGCCCTTGTTGAAGAGGAAAGTGATGTTTTATGCCAAATTAATTTTCTGGTTATTACTCATTCAACCCTGTTTGAGGTTCATGCAAGCAAGTTTGGGAGTAGAATTAAGTTACTTTTAAAATGCATCTTCTTATACTGGAAGAGCAGTTGCTTTTGGAAGGCTGAAAGAAGAATTAGATCCTTCCTGGGGAAAGGATCAATTTAATTCCCTGCAAAAGCCTTCAGCACTGCTTTGGGTTGTACCTGCTGAGCTCTGTGCACAGCTATTGAGTATGGTCAGTAAAGCTTTCAGGAACAGAGAATAATCACTTTCAGCAAATTTACCCATGAGGAGCCTGTCTGCCAAGTGGAGCCACCTCCCTCCTTGGTTGTGTTTATAAAAACATTGTTTAAATGGGGAAAACAAGAGAAGAGCAAATAGATTGCTTGACCCACCCAGCATTTCTCTGTGCAGCACAGCCACTCCTCTTGTGTGGGATCCATCACATGACAGGGAAATGCTTCTGGGAGCTGTTATTTTAAAATATTGGCAGCACATCTTCGGGTGGGACTGCTCTATCTCGTATCTTCTTACATTTTCCTACCAGCTACTTCTCCTGTTTTATACGTTGCTCTAGCTGTATCAGCTGTAACAACATAATTCTTGTTTGTCCTCTGTGTGACTTTTTCATGTGCTTTGAATGAGGGTTGTTCTGTGGGTAATGTGCCAAAGACCAGTCACCAAAACTGACACTTGTGTGTCTCTGGAACCCCAGTGAGGAAACAATAAACTCCAAATGGCATGGATGGCTTTTGACTCTGTATTAATGCACCTGCACAGGTCAAAGTCTGTCTGTGCTCAGATGCACAGAGAGGCAGTGCTACTCCAAACTCAGATTATCTGTGCAAGCCGTGATAAATGTCCCTGCGTGTCCTTGCTCCCTGGTGCAGTAGTGCCCGAACTTCAGTCCAACTGCAGGTTCCTGCTGTGCATTTCACAGCAGCTTGCACTTAACTCTGAGCCTGGCTTCAGGAGATCCAGCCTTACAATATCCGTTTCATTAACTAGACAGCAACTTCCCGCCCTTTTATTGTTTGGGACACTTGTGCATGGGGAGAAGAAAAGAAGTGATAAAGCATATGTAAGCCCTCTCATTGTTTTTCCACGGTCTCGCTGTTCTGAATAGTAGCTAATGATATTTGCAAAGCTTCTTGCTGTTACACAGGTTTGTTCCATTCTTGTGAGGGACACCCTTTGCTTCTTGCTGGGTGTTCAGAAACAATGAACCAGTCACAAAAGGATTTTGCTTTAGCAGTTGTTTCTGTTGGCTGGGCTACTCCTGATAACATCTCCTCCTGCAGTGTACAAAGAGTGCCTGAGCTGAGGGCTTTAATGTCTTGCATGGTTAAGATTTTGTTTTAAAGGGTGTAGTGGTTTATTTTTGGAAAGAACTCTGAGGAGTGGCCACATAGCATTGAACTCTCCTATCCTGTTTATCACCTTCAAGTCCATCCCTTCTCCCAAAATGGGTTTTCAAGATGCAGCACTGTGCTGAACTACAAGGTAGGATTTGGCAGTGAGTTTTGTGCTTTTGGCAAAGTGTTAGCTGCCACACGAGTTTGAAAATTGCTTGGGGATAAACTACTTAGGCTAATTCACACCTAGAATAATCTCACACACTAGTGGAGTTCCTTTACAAGTGAATTTGTTCTCTTCTCCCCATGTGTTATTTTAAATCTCCTGGGACACAACTGCCAGTAGCCACTATGGAAAGGCTGATTAAGTCAAGAATGGCTAATACAAGCCTTAGCTGTAAACACTGTTTAAAAAGTCAAATTCCTGAATTTTCTTGTCTTATGTATCTTGTCCTGTTTTGCTTGTGCTCTTGAAAAAGTCCTGCACAGGGCCTTTTCTGCATTGCAGTCAATGTAAGACAAGAAAGTAGAGGGAAAATTATTACATAAGAGACTTGTCTAAGATAGATGGATGGAAATCAGCAATCCTAATTTGCAGAGTTTTGGAATTCCATATAATCTAATTTAGCTGTCTGAGAAGGATAGTTTTGGTAGACTTCCAGTTGAGCGCTCCAGGAGCATGACTAGACTGCTGCAGAAGGAACTCTGATGTGCCTAAATGCATTACTTGTATAGTTGCTTGACTGAATGCCGATAAGCAAAGATTCAGCAGCCCATATGCTTAGATCTGTTGACTTTAATGAGACATGAGGCCCTTCTTCTCAGGTGTCCTACTTGAATTGGTGTCTGACTACTCTAGTACTTCCAAGGCAGTTGTATCCAAGTCAAGACTACTAAGAAAACTCAAACTGAGCAAAGCCTCACAACCAGACTTGGTTAAGGGGAGGTGTTGAATGTTCCTATTTAAGTGATGGGCATGAGACAAGGAGTACAGAAGACTGTAGTGTGTTCTCTTTTGTTTAAATGCATCTTCAAAAACATTGCAAAAATCCCCTATCACTTGATTAATTAATAGTAATAGGGCAAGCCTTTTTGTGTAGCGTGTCATCCAGCCTAAGGTAACATGGCTCCTCTTTGTACAGGATGCTGCAAATGCTTATCTACAGGGTTTGAAGTGGATTTTCCAATTTTAGAAGAAAATCGTGAATTTATATCATGTTCTGCTTCCCTTCTGTAGATCTCAGCACATGCATCTCAAGTGGTAGTTGAGAAAAGAGCTCTGTGCCAGTCCTTGTAACAGTGAGCAGATTAGCAAAGTTCTGAATTAATTGGAAACATCAGCTTCCTGGAAGACTTGCATCATACAAGACTTGTTTTCCCAAATGTAATTAAGTACTGAATGCAGGTGGAAATAGACTTGGAGACAAGGTTAGGGGTGCAGAGCACACACTAATTTCTCAGATTTTTGTGGCAAACTGCTAAACTTGTCCAAACAAAATTTGTCAGTTCATGCCTTGTTCTAAAAGTTATATAAAAGAGTGGCTGACCTGTTATTCCAGCAGCTGGGAACAGAGAAATTGTTGCTGTGCAGGCCTTGCTAACTTTCCCAGCTGCATTTCCTATAGCAGGAGCTGAGGAAGGAACAGCTACAATTGTCTTACACTACAAAAGGATTCCCTCTCACAGGAGAAATCCCCTGCTGAGTGGATTCACTAGATTTTGAGCCTGCTTAGTGCAGAGTCACACATAGGGCAGCTGTAACAGCTATGGAGTTCAGTCTTTCAAAGATAACAGTAGTTGTAGAACAGATGAGAATGATCACAATGAAAAGTGATGTTAGGATACCTTTTGTGATGTTCCCTTCTCATGGATTTCAGTACATATTCTTGTGTGTGCTGTTAGGCACTATATATGTGGCTTGCAGTTCTCTCAAGTTTACCCCTAACTGTGAGACTTCAGTGTTTTGTAAATAGTACCATCTCTGACAGTAATGCTCTACTACCCTCCAGTAAGGAATTATCCTCCTGAGTGCTGTATGAATCTGTGACCTCTTCCTGAAGCTGTTCATCTAAATGTAAACAATCTCATTCCATAACCTAAAGTACTGCCTTTGTTCTCTAGATCCTGTGTGACTGTCTTATTCCTAACAGTGACACAAGTAGTTATCCATGTGCACTACTTAGGTATTTCACCTTAGTCTCTCCTTCCATTAATCTCAGTGATCTCCTTTTTATTAAAAACAAATAATATTGACTGGGTTTGTTTCAGAAAGAATTAGAAAGACTAGTGGCAGAAATTAAATGCAGAAGCAGTTGCTGTTTCTTCAAGAGGTCATTTTGACTTGTTAGAAGTGAGAAGCTTCTAGCAATAGCCCTACATCCTTGCTCTTTGGGTGCAGATCTTTGGGCTTAGAAATGTTTAGAGGTGGTTTGATATGAGGTTAGCAACAACTTTAATAAAAATAGGATTCTTATGCATATTGGAAAATGCTTTAACAAGTCCAGGGATTCTAGGAGACGGGCCAGAGCAACTGAAATGTATTGTGCTAAGTGCTGTGATTTTAGTGTGTGGTTTGAACAATGAACACTTTAATGAGTGTTTGATACACACGTAGATAGAAATAATACACGTAGAATACATGTAGATAGAAACAATCGTCAATTTTCTGTTCCTTTTAATGAAATACTGTGTCATGTCTCCCAGCCAATACTGCAGGAGTTCCCTTTTCCTGCTGGAGGTTGTCTTGTTCCTTGAACAGCATTTACTTAAGCATAGAAAATTCTTTCATATTTCCCAAGACTTTGCTTGGAAAGTAGTAGTAAAACCTCAGTGCGAACCACAAAATCATTGTGGTAGTAAACTGTAATATGATGACCACACATTTTCTGATATTTGATTCCTGTAAGCTTTTGTTATGAAACACTTTGTAACATAGATCAATCCGTGCTAGTGACAGCACATGTAACTACAGAAAGTGCACAGTGGATGGAGTCCTGATGACAACACTAGCAGTTACTTGAGACTGTACTGGCCTTACACAATGTTTCTGGTGGCTTAATTTGACAGATGCTGTGCCAGGCCAGGTCCAACTTGAAGGTCATTAGGACAGTAATTTTCATCCCATTCTGCTTCCTGTAAACTGTGGAAGAGAAATGAGCATGGGGCAAAGGGACTTGCCTGTAAATAAAATGCTAATCAGTGACAACAGGGAAACACAGTACATGGTGGTGGGAGGAATGCAGTAAATCATCTCTCCTGCTAGCTTATCCTCAAGATCCTTCATGACTGGAAAGGAGCAGATGGCATTGCTACAAAAACATTGTCCCATTCCCAGAGACAGGCAGCTGAATCAGAATGAGGCAACGTTTGGCTAACACTGCTGCAGGAGCACACGCCAACAGTACAGGCAAGGCCATTTGAAAGGAAGGCAGGTATTGCTTTTGCAACCTTTATGTTGAGCTGTGTCTGTGCTAGCAAAAGAGAAAGCCTTGTTTCTCTTTTAAAATAGCCCAGCTAGGACTCCAGAAGTTGTTATCACCAGGGTATCTAACATTATTTTCATATCAGTGTTGCTAAAGGCAACACAGGGCAAATTGCCAGCAGTTTGAACTCTTATCATTGTTGAGCCAGACCCAGGGTCATCTTTGCTGGGGAAAGCCATTCTCTGCAGCCTCCTGGGACATGCTGCAATAGGAAGAGATTTGGTCTCTGGAATTCCCATAAAAAAGATTTGGCTGACACCTCTTCATCAATGTTATCAGATAGTCTCATGCTGCAGTGATTTACTGCTTTGAAAGCTTCAGATGATTTTAAACTGAGACTGGATGTATTCATTGGCAAAATTATATAAACTGTAGCGGAAAAATTCATGGCATCTATGCTATGACTAATTAATGCTGAAGTTGCTTATGTGTGGACTGATTGCTAGAGGATCTATAACTAGTACAGCTCCCAATGGGATAGAGCTTATTTGGAGTCTCTAGGATTTGCTTGTTTTTGTCTGGAAGGAACTAGGCCATGACATTTCTGTTGGAGAGGAGGTCTCTGGCACCTGTCTTGGCTGGAGCACTAGAAGCTGAGGCACCTAACAGACCCTTGAGCAGCTGCAAAAAGCATTCACTAAGAGGAAAACCCTGAATTTGCCAGACCAGTACCATCCACTTAGAAGCACTTGAACCTCCACTGAGCAGCCTCCCCTCCAGAACTGATGCTGCAGCATCAACATCATGCCAGTGATGCACTGACTTGGGAGACAAGTTTCCTTCCACTGCTGGTTCTGACCAAGGTTGTGAAAGTTCATTCAAGTCCTACTGCTCTCATTCAGGTTGGGAAATTCACATATAAGCTTGTAACAAATGCAAGTTTGCACATAACCAGCAGCTGGAGAGTAGGTTTTTTTTTTAAATGCTGTGCTAAGTGTGGATCAGCACAAAGCGAACACATTTGTCCTTCATCTGTCCTTTGTTGCAATTACTTGTAAAGGAAGTTTGTGCTTATTGTGAGAAGCCACGTGCAAAATATGACAGCTAAAAACAATTACTCTTTCACCCGTACAGTCCGGTCTTTAGGTGGTATTTGGAATATAAAAACATTGCATAACAGCTCCCTTTCCCACTCCCATTTTATTTGACAGACTTACAGTCTTTGTGTAGCAATTATCTGAGTGAAAACAAGGTATGCATCTGGGAGATAAGGGGGTGTGGTAATATGCTACTGGATGACTTTGACTTTGATGTATAACTTTAACATTAATTTTAAACATAAGTAGATGAAGATATGTTAGCACTGATTTTTCTAGATTTTTCTCAGCATTTACCATAAATCCATAGATGGTTCTCTGAGACATACACTCCGCTTAGTGATCAAATGGCACCTCTAGGGAAACTTCAATATTCTCCTTATGCTACAGCTTTATGTAAAGTGACCTGAAGGCTGTGACAAGGGAATACAGCACTCTGACACCACCAGCCAGGGCTCTTGATGCTAAGAGAAATTAATTCATGAGGTATGTTTTAGCAGCTGTGTTGAAATAGAAGAACCTGTCAACGTAATACTGTGTGAGATGAAACTCTAGGCATGGAGGGGTGGAGAGAAGAAAAAGTGCTCACCCAATTTTTACAAAGGAGGAATAAATTTCAACCTGCACTATACAGAGGCAGGAGCTGAGTCAGAGAAGCGCTTTTTCTATTGTCACCCAGAAAGCAGTGACAGATCAGCTTCATTCCCCCATTCCATGTTAGCTGTGCTGAACCCTTCCTTAGTTTGTTTTATGACTATTTAGTTACATAATCAGGGAAGCCAGAATATTGTTGAGCTCCTACTAAGTAATTTTTCTTTGTCAGAAAAATGAAAGAAATGGAAGAAATTGCTGAAAATGTCTCTACTGATGTTAAGAGTTGGAAAAAAGAAAGCCAGCATTTGAATGAATCCTCATCCCTGATATATTTAAATTGAAATCCATGGAACTTAAAAACTGTTTTCACAAATGCTGCACACTGCAGACACTCAGCACTTGTGAGGGAAAAAGTACAGACACAAGAAAATTCAAATTGGGCACCTGCAGTAAGCAATCACTTAAAACAATTTTCACTCTGTTTGCTGCTATCCTCTCTAGTCTTACTGCTTTTCTTTACATAATACAGCTCTGTTGTGAACTACCATGCTACTGCATTCCTAATGTCATGTGAAAAATGCTACAGGACATGTTTCTACCTCACCAGATTTAATTTATTTGACATTTATATCACTGAGATACTTGATTAGTGCATTCAGGGTGTCAACTTTATATAAACATCTCTCATTTCAACACTTTGTGGAAAGCTGTGGGTATTGTAAAAGACCTCAGTCACCAACACTGGTTTTCGGAAAACACAGTTTCAGTGAATTATCCTGATAAGCAGTTTTTGAGAAAGAGAGGCCATTGTGTGTAATGCCTTTTGCAAAATAAAGCTATAATCACATTCAGTTACAGTTTGCATTCAGCCTGCATATGCTGGCTGCAGCTCAGACAAACCACGGCTTGTGTGTCTCGAGGTCTTAATGATCAGAGGTCTTAATATACAGCTATATTTTTAGTGGACAATTCCATTCTATTTATATTTCCAATGGTTATTAACACTGGTGTGTATAAGATGTGCAGAGAATTGGGGTAAAAAATATGGTTTTTAGGAAATAGAGAAGCAATACTTTCAGAATTAATCATAGTTTTCTGATTTGCTGATGAGCACTAACAGATTAGGAGAGAGCAAAAATTATTCATGTAGTCTTATATGTTGCTAGAAACATTAAATAATAATATAATAATAATAAGAATAATATATTAAATGATACTGTCACCATGCTGCATAACACCTCCCACTAAATGTACTTCTGCTAGTGACAACCCCACCTTTTCATGGCCTAGTAGCTTTGGATAAACACACTTTCTGCAACTATGTCCTGACCTTTTCATGAAGTACCAGACCTGGTTTGCCAAGACTCTTCACGTGGTTTAGATGGCTTCAGTTTCCTTGTCTCTGTCAGGGATAGACTAAGAAAGTGACATTTGAATTTTGTAAGCTTTTGGCAAGACTTGGGTCAGGATTTTGTAGACATTATGAACTGTGACATTAGCTGCTTTTTGATCCGAATAAGATAAACCTGCTCTCAAATAATTCCTGGATTTTATAGTCTACAATTGGAAAAAGCATTAGCCATATCCAAACTTCTGTCTGACACAAACTCAAAATAGCTGAGGGAGGTGGATTGCATTAGAAGTTTTGGTCTTGTTCCAGCTTGTTTATGAACCTTGCACAGCATTTGTGAAGTGCTCAGCATCAGTTTGGACACACCAAGTGGAACAGAGGCCTCTTGTGTTCCCCTGCCTTCCTGCTCTGTCCCCTGGATATGGGAGAGCAGCCTGTGGCTTGGCACCCTTCTGGGGAGCTCCTGCTTCCTCCCCCTTGCAGCAGACCAATAAAATGATCTGTAGCTCATCTCCCGCATTAAAAGTGAGACTGAAGTTAAACTTGGTCATTAAGTAACAACCCTAGATATCTGTTAGTGGAAGAGTCCTTCTAACCAAGTCACTAGTGGTTAGGCTCTTTCTCTTTGATTCAGTTTGATGGGATTTTTTCAGTAATGTTGTACAGAGTATACATTTCAAGTACAGTGAGCTTGTTTGAAGTTTCTCTTTGAGCAGTAGCACTCCACTCAGGCTCTAAAAAGCCACTTTCCCAAGTCAGATACATATCCAGAATCTTTGTCTTGCAAAGAAAGAGCTGGTTCTGTATGTTAATATAAATAATATTGAGAGAAGTCAATGAGCCAGTGAGCGGCTCCTAAAACTGTAATGTTTTATGTTTGGATACTTGCCCTCAATACATATCACTAAGGAAGGTGGGAAATTTTCCTTTGCTTTCCTAGACGTTTAAGGAAATTAGTGCATAGTTTTGGGTTTGGTTTTTTTTGCCCTCCTCTTTCTTTGCTGATATACAGAGAAGTTGAATAATGGTTTTCAAGATCTCCAATAATTGAATGGACTTTGGAAGTGCTCCCTCCTTTTGATCACTCCCAGATGCCAATCTATGGGCTCTGTCACAACCTAAACAGGGTGGGGTCCAGGTTTGCAAATTTGTTCTAGAATAATGCTTATTTGGAACATTGAATTTAGGCTCCTCAGTTTGTTCCTTGTCTGAACATGTCCACGTCTTACTCAAGACAGTGTTATTCTCTGTAGTCATGTTACTAATATATTAAATAGCATATTCAGATGTTGGTGTCAGAGGGTCAGAGAAGGTAAATCTACTGGGAATGATGGATTGTTTCTGTCAAAGGCTTAGGAAACTGACAGTACCAGAAGTTTATCTGTTTTTTCTCAGCTGTATCAGTTAATTTAGGAAGAACCATTACCTTTGCCAACAGAATTTGCCCTCAAAGGTTTTACTAGTAACATGTCAAGTAGTTATGATTCAGTAGGAACTACTAAACCACGCTATAGGTGAGCAGTTTAAGCCAGGATACAAAGTTGTGTCTGTTATATCAGACTGATTTTGTGTGCACCTTGTTTTTTAGCAATATACTAACAGACTTGGCTTTTCACCGATCTTCCAGTGAAAGTTATAAATATTTTCAGAACATGGATGTTCACTACTTTTTCCAAGTAGAAAAAGACCCAACAAGCTTGTTAACATAAGCTTGTAGTATAAGCTGGACAATTAAAACCAAACCAAAAATCATGTTTCATTAAAAAAAAAATAGTAGCTTTGGCACTTATAACAAAGCAAAAGGAGCAGTTGCTGTTTCATTGCTAAGACTTCATTCACTATTTAATGCAATACCTGATTTTCTGTGCCTTTGCTTTATTCCACTAACATTTATCTCCTTATTTGTCTGCATTTTTACTTTTAGAAACCTTCTCTTGTAAAATCTTCTGCCAAACTTCAACTACCCCCTGACTATCTTCCAAAACCCCCTTCAAGGCCTGTCTATGCTGCACTGCCTACAAATCACTGTCACCTGGCAGTCTTGAAGCTGGAGGCCATCTGTGACCATGGTGACTGCTGATTTATGTGAGCACACCCATCTTCATTGTTATTCATGCCACCTTCTTTCATACATTTTTCCCTTAGTCACTCGTTTTCTTGTCTTGGGAACATGGAGTGCAAGGACTCTGGGGTGGGAACTGCCTAAAATAGTGAATATAAGGTGCTAAATTGATGTAGAACTTTGTGAAAAATATGTCACAAAATAATAATATGTTTGAAGTGCATATTTGTCAAAACAAGATTGTATCAAATTAATTACAGAGGAGGATATGTCTACCAAAATATGTAGGCCAGAATCACTGATCGAGCCAAAGACTGGATGGGTTTTGGTGACTTAAATATCTCATAAACTTCAGGTCTTAACATGCTGCCATCTAACTCAGAGTAACCTTGAAGTTTTTCCAAATTTTCATATCTTTCACACCTCTCAGGGTGCACCAGAGCTTTGCCTTTTTTGGGACATATCCTCTTTCACATGGCTAAATTCCCAGCACTGGTGGCAGAGACTGGGGAGTGGTATCACAGAGAATTTTCTGCAAGATCTATCCCATGTGGGACTCCTCTGCCCCAGAGACTTCTCAAAGGACACATTAGGAAAGCTTTTTGGCTGCCATGTGTCTCTGGAAAGAGACCAAATGTTTACCCTTTTATAAAACCATGTTAAGGCAAGAAAGGAAAATATGTAAGTGGAAAGCATATAAATCTGCGCAAAGAAAATGGTGTAAAATCTGTGCAAAAAATCAGAAGACACATCGTTTGGGAAAACTTGTATCAAGTAAGCATAAAATTAATTTAGTCGTAGATCAAACATTTTAGAGAAACATGCTGTATTCGACAACAGGGGCCCAATCCTGTCTGCACTGACGTAATAGTTGTGCTGAAGTAGTTACAACAGAATTCATATAAGTGAAGGTAATTTCTTACCCATATCCATGGATGACATGTAATCTCTACATTGCTCCTATCCTGCCTCTCTACATTTTCACATGCCTAGCAACAATCCGAGATGACTTTGGAGAAAGCTGGCTTATTTATGCACAGAACTGTGCTGCAGAATCAGCATAGCCTTTTTCATTTATCTTTCAAAGCTCCTCTGCATGGTTTCTTTCTTGATTTTCTTGTCAACTTGATTTAGTGCAAATCTCTGGGGATGCATTGTGCATTATATGAAACTGGTGTTACTGTTGTTGAAGCAGACTCAAGCAAAGAGCTTCTGTTTGTGGAACTGTTTTATGTTACGTACATTAATAACGTCAAACTTCTGAAGAAAAATCTCTTGTAACGATCTACACCTGCCTTTGTAGAGCAATCTCTTCACTCTTCTCTGTAGTCTTAATTTTTCTCTATTTCTTGCTTTCCCTGATGAACTGTTTTTGGTTTGTGACTTGGCTGATTAATAGCTTCATGGCAGTACTCTAATTTCAGCCTGATTTGCTAGCAAGGTACTGAGCACATTTGTTGAGTCAGTGGGAGTGACTGGTATTCAGCACTTCTGCAAACCAGGACACTTACTTCAATGCCTTGGTATGGGTTCAGGAGCCTGTTTTAGTCTCCTATTTTTATTAAGCAGAGTAATGACATCCAAATATAGTAATTGATGTGTTCTTTGAATAACTGCAGCTAGAATTTTTTAAAAAAACATGAAGCCATTTAGTCAATTTTTAGTGGGATTTGTGTGTCCAGTACCCTGAGTGTCTCTGAAAACCCTGACCTGTCCCTTTTGTTCAGCATACCTCTGGACCAGGAGGTATTTCTTTTTTCTGTGTATCAGCTTTGCTAAATATGTATTTGGTTCTTCTGCTTGCTTGAAACTGCCATGCTGGTGTAATTGGGACATGGTGAATGCCCTAAAATGTGAGGACAGTCGAGATGCATAGATTATTATAACTTTGATTTCAATGTATGAGCGTACAGAATGTATTTGGGGCTCTAAAGGGGGAACAAGGAAGTAAAAATGGGTCTCCGTGTTAAGCATTTCCCCAAAAGGTCCTTTGAGTCTTTGGTCCTACTGAATTTCTCATTGCATAAATTGACTCAATGAACATGTCAGATCCTGAAACTTAGCAGGCTTTTGCAGGTGGTGTTTGAAGTGAGCTGCAAAACAAGACAGCCTTTGATAGGTGTACGAATTTGTATAAATGTATGAGGAATTGTTCACATAAATCCCTGTGCTGCCACAGTGATTTATTACATGTGCAAAGCTCAGAACATCAAAATGGAACTGTGCTGCCTAACAGCTGGACCTGGAATGAATTAATGCAATATCATAATTCAGTAAAGGAGCTCTGCTCATGTCACAGAACTAGAGAGCAGCATATGAATGTTTTATCAGCCTAGCAGTGACCTGACAATATATAAACACAAGCATACAGTATATATTGCTCTTCTATACATTGTTCTATGCATTAAGAAATTATTTCTGTGGCATCATACTCAGATTTAACCAAAGGAGCCAAAGATGTAAAAACATAGAGTTAATTGAAAGTGTTAATAGAAAAAGAACCCTAGAAATCAGCTATTACTTTGACGATTTCCTTTGACTTTTATATTCTTCCCTATCTAAATTGACCAATGCACACGGTCAGGTGAATGACAGTCTCCTTCTCAGCTAAGCATTAGGAAAGTTGCACACAAGTGGATGAAATACATTCAAACTCAAATTGAATGCCTCAAATCCTGGAACTGGATAGCCTTATCCTTCTTATCAGAGTCAGTCACAGAGATGGTAAAGTGGTGTAGGCTGTGATATATTGAGAACCTTACCTGTAACATATATAACTCATAGACATTGCTTTATAGAAATTTTTTCAGCAGAAAAAACATGGAAACTCAAGTTGTGTGAAAGCTTGCTTGCTTGTTTCAAGTTTGTTGAAGTTTTGCTCCTTAAGAAGGCAGCTTGCTTGAGAGAGGTTTATGATTCCATCTCTCCTGAGATGCATCAGGGTGTTGGATGAGTGTCTGAATGGTGCCTTGTGCCTCCATGCCCAAGAGAAAATTGTGGAATCAGCAGGAAATTACTCAGTGTTTTGTACTTGGTCTAGTCAGACATAGGTCAAAGTCTGATCTGCATAGAAAGGAGAGGTATTTAAAGAATATTTCCTTCTGTTTTGAATCCCAGAGAATGGCCAGCAGCACTCAGTGGTCCCTAGAGTAGAGGCCTTGGTATTGGTTGCTGCTTTACAGTTCCCATGTTCTTTTCTTTAGACTTGAGGTGGCTGTGTGGGATGGTAGTGCCATAGGGCCGGGCTGCACTGCACTATTAGAAACATGGCAAGTAAACCCAGCAGATGTGAAATCTCATCTTTTCCCCCATTCATATGCACAGATAAAAATGACATCTGCCAAGAAATCAAAAAGAGGCAGGAAGAAAAAGACTATGGTCAAGACAACTTGAAGACTCCTGATCCCCAGCCTTTTGGCCTAAACCAATGTATTATTTTCTCCCATATTTTCCTCATAAGGCTGCTGGCATCTTGAGCAACTTCAGATCCTTCTAGCCTAATCCTAGGGAAAGCGCCAGTACTCAAGTATCAACAAAAAAGTAAGCCTGAATCCTATTTATCTTGTCAGCTATGACATTCATATCACAGCAGATACTTCTGTGTGCAGCTCTGTGTTATTGTACGTACCTTTCGCATACAATTTGTAGGTATTTAGAGATGAAAGGTGCAATCTGCAAAGTAACAACACAGAACTGTATAGGTTAATATAAGGGATACCATTTTTCTTGCTCTCCTCTTGATTTCTATCAGCTGCTGTTTGAAGCTATCTCTGATAGTCCAGTAGCCTTGTTTGAGAACTGCCAGGAAGCTGGTGCTTTTATTATGATCTTTCCAGATATGATAGTCTTCATTTTTATTGTGGTATAAATCCTGGTTCATAATGTGTCAGCCTGATTTGCTTTCTCTTGCTTCTAGGTGTAGGCACTATCTCTTCATTTGCTCTTACAGTTGGTTATGAATGCATTATTAAACTCAAGGGAAGCTTTGTTCTCCTCCATTCTGTGCCCCTTTCAAAGTTCCCCCCCCCCCCCACTTGGGCAGCTTATTTACTTCTCATCCCCCATTAATCATTGCCTTATGTGCCTCCCTTTGCAGAGATACTCTGGGCCACTCATGGCTGTTGAATAAATGTGGAAGACACACACAAGTTGCTGGTCATACTTCACAGAGAGAACAGACCACACACAGACACAACCTCCAAAAACTGAGAAGTCAAAGGCACACATTAATTTAATACGGACCAGCTTTTTACAACCGGGGCGGTGTGTGTGGGGGGAAACATTGACTTCTGGGCACAGAAACTGATTACGTGGAGATTATTTTAAAGAGAGATCAGGTCAGATTTCTGTTGATAATATATCCCTAGGAATTTATTTTAATATACATGCACCTTGAGGTTAAAATCATGAGTTTAATCGGAGTTCACAAGACGGAGATTTGGTCTATTGTTCGTTAAATAAAATATGCTTCGTATAGATGATATAAATCTATTTGCACGTTCCAGGACATGTAGTTGCTTTGAGCTGTTCAGCTGGTTCCAGCATCCAAGTTGCTTAATTCCGTGGTCCTTAAGATACATAATGTGTCTGGCTGCTGCAGCAAAGATGGAGCAACAACAACAAAACACAGAGAAGCATGCTTATGTAGCTATAGAGGAAATATTTTTTCACACAGCATTAATTAATAGTAATTAGGGAGTAGAGCCTAGTGTTGATGAGTATCAGTGAGGCTAAGGGCTTAGCAAGATTTGAAGTGACACTAGATCTTTATAGTCTCTACTACAATTGCTCTGCCTAAGCACAATAAAGAAAAAAACCCAGAAGTTAGGAAAACTTCTTGATTTCATGATGAAGCCTGAAGTTTGCAACAGTTTTAGGATGTCAGCTAGTAAAGACACTAAAATCTGAAATTTTTGTTTGACCTTTTCATGGTGCCAGTGGTGGTTTGCCTGAAATCTGAGTCCTGATGTTGTCTTAGTACTATTTATCCTGTTAACACATCTGTGTTACTTTTTTTTTTTCATAAGCTTACATTCCTGTCTAAAGGTTCCTGAAAGCTAAGGCAATAAATTGCAGTGGAATAAGTTTGTGTAAAAATTCTAGAGTTAACATGATGTGTTGTGTAACATGTCACCAATGCATTTTTTGCTAAATAATGGCAAGTTGATGGTTCTTTCTCTTTCCTAATACCAATAATTCAGATTGGTGTATGTGTATTTATTACATATTGCTTTGTTCTAGGAATATACACAACCTTATAAACATTTAGAAATGATAGGAAGAGAAATATAAAGAAGTGGACAGCATAAAATGAATAAAAAACCAATAAAATCTTCCCTGATTTCAACACATGCTTTGCATATCCCATTAGGACCCCAGGGGAATGCAATTCAGTGTTTTCTTTGGAGGGACTTCTCTTAGTGCCCTCACTATCCATTCAAGTTCTGAGGGTGAAGGAAAACTCAGCTGCCAGTATCATGTGCATAAACCCACCAGGGCCTTGTTCAGCACATTTATGCAGTGTGTTGCCCTAGAGCTGTTGCTGGCTTGGTGCTAGACATTTGGAAAATCTTTTGGTTCCCTTTCCTTCTTCTCATCTGAGACTTGAGACTTCTGTCAGCACAAACAGCTTAGCCTACAGGCCTGCTTCTCTGGCTCAAAGGTATGACAAAACTTTTCAGAGCATAGTCATTAAGTGTGTTGCTAGCATCAGATTTCAACACATTAATAAATATTGCTCCACCAAAAATGCTGGCAACAATGGCAGGAATTGTACCTTGAGATTGAAGGTTGGTCTTGACAGTAGCCATCAGATCACCATTCCTTTTGCCAAGGTGATGTTTTGCATTGCAATTTCTTCTATAAACTTTTGAAGGTTTATCTCATAAAACCCAATGGAGCATGATTTCTGTCATCGACAATAGTTCTTTTAAAACATCTTTCTCTAGGCCATTACCATCTAGTCTAGTAATTTGTTTATATGAAAAGTGCATTCAAATTAACATCCGACATTTTCTGCAAACCATATAGAATTTCTCTTCTGATTCTGCTCCAGTAGTCTTTATTGCACTGCTGTCCTGCCACAGACTGTATTTGCATGGGATGACTTTTCTGATGTACCCAACTCATGAAGGGATGTGTATCTATTATTTTGAAGCGTTAGGCATCTATTCATAGTCTTACTCTAGTATATGCAGTTGATTTTCCATAGCCACTGAGCATCTTTTACAGGCTCAAGCTGCAATGAAACAATAGAGGAATGGATTGAATTTTCCAATACAACCTCTGTTACAATCTATTTATCATAATAGCTAAGATTTAGGCAAATTAAATGCTTATAGGAAAGCAGAGGAATTTCTTTAATCTGTCCTGCTTCAAGCATCACCAGAAGATGATGCTACAAAGTATAGTGATTTTCACATAATGCATTGTGTGGCAAGGGAACAAGAATATACATATGTACATGCATATATACATGGATTTTCAAACAAGAATATACCTGGCAGGATTCCGTATGTACATACCTTGGACTGTGATTGTGTCTGACTATCCACTTTGCTAGTGAATGTGTCCTTATACCAATCACAGTGAAGTTCTTGTTGGAAGAAAAACACAGAGTACCCTTCTTGTATGCATTGTGTTAAAATGGCATGTGGCAATGTTCTTAAAATGGTTGCTTCAGCCAATAAAGCTGGAATGGTCTTGATTCAATATCCAAATTGATTTATTAAGTCAAGCTGTATGACTGATCATTTTAAGGCTTGTTACATTTGCATATATTCCCTTAGTTAATATGCAGAGGAGAAAAATCTGTCCCCAGGCTTCTGGGTAATAACGGCAATCAGAATGACTTGGCACAGGAGATTCATCATTGCAGTCCAGTGTCTAAATCAGTACTCCCAGGCTTTGCCCAGTAGGTCCCCACTGTTGTCATCATCTCATTACTCTGAAGTCTGTGTGGTAAATGGTACTCAGTTTCTTTTCCTTTGTCCACCCCATCAGGGTCAGTCAAGCAAGGTACCAGCTAATTAAGGAAGGTGCTTGTTTCTTAGGAATGGTCTCTAACCTGTCTAAGCATAAAGACAGTATTTAAATACCCCAGTAGTCACAACCTATGTCACTATTTAACACAATGAGGGTTCATATTCATAATCCTTAGGTGGAAGCTCTTATCTCCTTACTTCAGCTGCACCATATTACCTGTTTAAAATGTTTATTGATTTATTTTTTATATATATGGTTTCTATTGATAAACATTCTCATCCAAAGGCTTTTGTGCAGATGGGTTTCTTAAAATACTGTGCAACCCCATAGGAAAGCACTAGTTTAACAATTAATAGAAGTGCTGCAATTGCAGAATAAAACAGTGACTGTTTTAATGGCTTGGAGATAACGAAGGAGTTTTCAGGGTAATGAATGGGTATGAAAGGACAGATTTATTAATTTGTGTTAAGAGAAATGATTACACCTTGCAGCCAGTGTCCTGTGATGGGAACGTTTGGTGTACAGGACCTCAGATGGGAGTCACAGCAGCAGGACTTCTGTCCCAGAGTCACAGCTTGGTGTTAGACTTTTACAGTCATTTACTTTTCAGAGTCTCAAAAATAATTGAGCTTTGCTTTTTATCTGAAACTATGTTGAAAGCTACAGAGGAAACTTGACTCCTGGCTTGGTCATAAGGATATCCAGAATTAAACAGCAGTATTTCTATATGCCTGTATGTCATAAAGACATGACTTGTTGATATTTTGTGTTTTCAACATAAAGCACTGACATTCCCAGAGTGGAGTGGTTTATTCAGTAGACAAGTGACAGCAAAAGCCGGGTGACTCAAGATGCATCTTTCAGTAATCCTCTGTAATTTGTGTGTTTATTTCAAACAAATGCTAGAAAATGACTTGATATTATCTAACATTTCAGAACCTTAGGGATTCGATAAATACAGCTTACTTCTCCCTCATCAGTTTTAAGCCTCAGACGGAGGCAGACATAGACTATGTAGCAAACATAGATGTGAGGACTCAAGGGTTTTGGTTGATTAGTTGTGATAGCTTTTAAAACAGTAATGCCCTCAGTTTTCCTTTTTGCCCCTTGTCCTAGTTTGAAAGATAGGTGTCTGCTAAGGAAGGTGGGAACCCCTTAGAAAAGAGAATATGCCCCCCTTTCCTCCAAATTGTTATAACTTTGAAATCAAGGGCTTTCAGGCAAAGATATGGGAAAAGGGATAACAGTTCTTTACTAGTATCTATAATGAAGCAAACAAACAACAACAGTAGCAACAACAAACAAACCAGAAACTCGGTGGCAGCTTTCTCTGGGCTGCCAGACACCACCCCTCCCTTTGGTGCGGTTACGGTCACGGCTGGCAGGGGGCGCTGTTGGGCTCCCAACTGGGCAGGGCAGGGGCGATGATTCCCGCGCAGCTGCAGGGGGCGCTGTGGCATGAGCTCAGGTCTCCTCCTGACGAGAATAATGGTGGATGGACCAGATGGAAGGCAGCCAGATGGCAAATGGGCTGCAGTGGGAAACCTCGGAGCAGCAAGCTGGACGGCAGGACTGGTTCACTTGGGCCAACAAGCAAAAGGTGGCAGAAAACTCCACAGCGGTGGCAGAAACTGCAGTGTGTCTTGGCAGGCAGGAGTGCGGGTCAGTGACAGTCGGGCTTCTCTGCAACAGCCGCCCGACCTAGCCAGGGAGATGTGAACTGTGGGGTGTGGGGGGAAGGGTCGGGATCCTGTGCTTTTCCCAAACGAAAGCTCATCCAGTAAGGGAGGAAAAAGGCAGTGCAGAGCTGGGCTTCCACAGCCGCAGTGAAAAAAGGCAAACCATCCCCCTCTGATGTCCCGGGAGCAAGTGAAGTTACCAGCAGCCAGGTACGTTTCCTTCCCTCGCCACACCCGGCCATGTCTTTTGTCTCTTAATTGCCCAGTAGTTAAGGCTCGTTAAGGTTTCCCTAGCAACAGGATGGAAAAATCCCCCAACCTCCAACACCCCTTTATTAAAATTAAACATCCTGTCAAAGGGACAGCACAGCAGGATTTGTGTTCTGTCCTAGGACTTTGATACTGCTATTTTTGCTTAAACTACTTAGTAGATTGGTTGTTGGGAAGCAATTCCATGTCTAAAGTTTGTGCACAGCACTTAATTTACCACAGTGGGATGGTGGCTACTTAGATGACTAGAAAATGCTGATTTTCAGAGTGTGGATTTCATTGGTAGTTTGGGTATTTGAAAGAGACAGGGGATGAATCAACAAGGCATTACACTTGAATTTGCCATGAAGGATACTGAGGCCTAGAACTAACCTGAGTACTGAAAGCAGGCTACCCATGACAGGCTGGCACTCAGCAGGAGCTAATATTCCTGGTTGCAAGTAGATTGGTCAGAGGACAAATACCTGGCACCTACACTCTGTCCCTGGCATTATACGGGTTTTGTGTTAAATGCACACCCATTGGGATAAGAGACTACACTGGTGGGAAATGAAGATTTTGGGAGCTTGTAAATAAAGAAGGACTGCAGCCTTAAACAGGTCACCTGGAGGATGTTTTGAGTTGGGTTATTGAGTGAAACCTTCCAGATTATTTTATCTTAAATTTTAAGGCTGGGAGGGGGATTAGATATTATATTACTTAATTCTTTGACAAAAAAAAGAAATTTGAAAAAAACAACTGTCTGTGCAATTGTTGAACTGGGAATATTAGTTCAGTAATAGTTCCAAAATGCCTTCTGAGCCTTTAATGAAAATGAAGTTTATGATGATAATGACTATTATTATTTCAAAATCTGGCTGTTAAGTTTACCACTATGATTGTTTATGCCAGATAGGTCTGAACTTAGATCTAACATTCTGTACCAGCTTAAATTTCCTTGATGCAAGAAAGATGAAGGAATCTCTACCTTTTTTTTTTTAATCAGTCTTTGCTTTGTTTCTGGTTTTGTTTCTGTTTGTTTCTGTTTAATGTTGCTGTGCTCAGATCCTTCACACTGCAAATGTTTTAGGCTTGCTGTGGGTAGGTAAAGATTCCCTTGTTGTTGACAGAAATAAAGACAGAAAGCAAATTAAATCCCAGCAGAGAATAAGTGCTTTGCTCCTCCCCCAAATTGCTTTCAAGGCTTCAGTCTTACAAGAGAAAATACAGAGAAATATACTTAACTGCAGTGGTGCTGAGTAAGAATCCACAGGTCAGAGATTTCATGATGGGCCTTGGTCTAAAGTACTACAAGCCGAGGTTCTCTTGCTTTATGTTCCCTATGTCCCCTAAACTTCCTGTTTGCTATTTCCAAATAATTTTAGATTTAGCACATCTCCGGGTTGTCTCTTTATCTATCTTTTGGGTAAAAACAGGCAGAAAGTAATGCAAAGAAGAAATTTCAGAACTTTTCCAGACCTGCTCAGTTAATTTTGCATTACAAATTAAAAATTAGGAAGAAAAAGGAAAGAGGAAGGTGTGTTGTTATTTCATTCAAATAAATCAGCTTTAAGTTGCTCTACATTAAGGGAAAAAAATATCTGTCATTACCTGTACTTTTGGTCTCCCATTTGTCTGTGTAAACAGTTAAATCTGTCTCGAGCACTACATTCTTCCAGCAATTTCACTTTTAAAATCTGTCCCCAACAACACAGCTCACCTTCACCAGGTTTAAAATTTTTTTTCCTTTCTTCACTCTCCTTTTCCAGGATGAATGGGGCAAGAATGGGCAGAAGAACCCACTCAATTCTTTCATGAATGGAAGGGAAGAAAATGCCCCCAGCCACACATAATTTCTGCTCTTAAGGTAGAAATAATATCAAATCTTGAAAAGTAGGATCACAGAAAAGGCAGCCCACCTAAGGAATATATTTTTACAGCTAGCCATAGACATTGCATACTCTGAGTGATTGCTTAGCATTTTCCTCACTATTTACTTTTGAGACCTGGCACACTTTATATGCATCTCACTGGCTTATGTTCCCTTTCCAGCTAGATAAAGGTATTTTTCTACCTGTAGACATAGAAGGGAAGAGTCCTGCCACTGCTGAAGCTTCTTGTTCCCTATGTCAGATTTGATCCCTTTTTAGAATGGGATATCCCTAAAAATTCTGATTACAGATGAGAACTCATCAGTGAAAGTAAACGTATGTTGAGAATTACTCAAACCAAAAACTGAAATGTGCTTGCATTCTGTTCATACCCTTTTAATGTTGTTGTTGTTATTTGCTCATAAACATTCTAGTCTGATGTCAGTACTATTAATCACAACAAAAAGTTGAAGTAGCATAATGCATTTATGGTAAGTATTTCAGGTTCATAAATTACTACTATTTTGATGGAAAATCTGTTGGAGGTTGGGGGGAATTTTTCCCCTCATTCTGTTGCTGGGCAATCCTAAAAACCAGGTACTTAAGAGACAAAAGATGTGGCTAGATGGAGTCAGGGGAAGAAAGCAACTGAGTGCTGATAAGGTCACTTGCTCTTGCGGCATTGGAGGGGACGGTTTGCCTTTCGCTGGGACCATGAGAGCCCAGCTCCGCTCTGCTTTTTTCTTCCTTGCTGGGTGAGCTTTCGTTTGGGAAAGCAACGGACTCTGACCCTCTTCCCCCCTCCCGGAGTGCGTGTCTCCCTGGCTGCGTATGGCAGCTGCTACGGGGGAGCCTGGCTGTTGCTGACCCGCACTCCCGCCTGCTGGGACGCACTGCGGCTTCTGCCACCACTGCGGAGTTTTCTGCCACCTTTTGCTTGCTAGCTCGGTTGAGTCAAGCCTGCCGTCCAGCTTGCAGCTCTAGGGTTTCCTGCTACAGCCTGTCCTGCTGTCTAGTCCATCCGCCATTATCCACCTGAGGAGCTGAGCTTGCGCCACAGTGCCCCCTGCAGCTGCACAGGAGTCATCACCCCTGCCCTGCCCGGCTGGGAGCCCAACAGCGCCCCTGCCGGCCGTGAGTGTAACTGCACCAAAGGGGAGGGTGCCTTGCAGCCCAGGGGAAGCTGCCACTGGATTTCTGGTTTGTTTGTTTGTTATTGCTACTGTTGTTGTTGCTTGTTTGCCTCGTTATAAATACTAGTAAAGAACTGTTATTCCTTTTCCTATATTTTTGCCTGACAGCCCTCGATTTCAATGTTCAGAGGGAAGAGGGGGTCATAGTCTCTTTTCTAAGGGAGGTTCCCACCTTCTTTAGCAGACACCTGTCTTTCAAACCAAGATAAAATCTTATTCTAAGCATTACCTATATCTTATTAGGGAACACAATAATATCTGTTGAAATGATGAGCTGTGCTTAAACTAACAATAATTACTATGTTTTCTGTGTGAGTCTGTGTATATGTGCACATATATATTAACAGATGTGAATTAACCTGCATAGCCTGCCAAAGAAGCATCGGTTATTGAAATCATTTAATGATTAATTAGGCCAGGCAGAAACATATGCCCACACACCCTGTCACAACTGCACAGCAAGTCATTCCCTTTGAGGAAACATGGACTTCTTGCACATATGGTCTGCAATAGGCTTAGACAAATCAAAACTTCCTTGACTTTCTGCATTAGGGACAGAGAACATATCTGTGGACACTGGTATGTGTGGCAGCTGCTACTTGAATTGAAAGGGCTGGAAATACAGGCAATGCAACGGAGTGGACAAGTGTTTTGTACAAGGCTGCATGCAGTAGCGGCAAAGCTGGAAACAGAGCCAGGTCTCTGAATGATTACATCTATACATCCTCCTCCATACTACCCTGTCTACCAGACACAGAGAAGGAATAGGCTGTGGTGGAAGGCAGAGAAGGAAAAGTCAAACTTTATCTCTGCTCAGAAAAAAACTGTCTTTGTTTGCAGAATCTGTTTATTCCCTTTACATAGTTCCCAGCAAGAGAAGTGTTAAACCAGCATTCAGAGTCCTCATTCCTTCTGGGATTTGGAACATAACAGTAGATGCCAAGGTTATCTTTGTCCTGTTTCTCCAGTGAGGCTCCAGTGCAAGCACAAACAGAATGCAGCTCTCTTCCCTTTCTACTATCAATACCAACAATAAGCAGAGATTTTTACAATTATTTCATTTAAGTTATAAAGAATAAAGGTAGTTGGACTGTCTAGTTTAAAAGTAACTCAGAGTCTTTTGAGGACAAATGAAGACTGCTCACTGAGTTAATATCTTTTTTTCTGAAGGATTTCCAGAAGACAATGCTGTCCTGACCCTCTCATACCAGCTGGGAGTCTGCAGCATTTCCCAAAACCAAGGCTGAAAACCATGACATAAAATCTCTGACCTGTTCAAGATCCCCACATAGCTGAACCTTTCCACACTGTAGTTTCTCTGCTTCCCTTGTTTGTCTATGCCAGCTTGGTATAAATCACCATAATCCTGGTTTAATAATTTGTATTCATTCTGATGCAAAAACAAAGCAGTGCTGCCTAGTGGATAAATGACAAAATTAGGACTAAGAAAGCCTGAGATCTCTAATATGCCGCTGATTTGTGGGGTGACCATGGTCAGATTGCCATTCTCTGTCTCAGTTTTCTCCTTTTGTAAATGGGAGGCAATTTGTTCACTTAGCATTTGCCCACCATGGATATCAATGGTGTTCTGTGCTGTAAATCAGGTGGATTCTGGCTTTAAATTTTTTTTTCTGCATTTTTGGCCCTTGTCCTTGTCAGCTTTGTACTTTGTGTCATTGTTTCCACTCTGCACTTTTCATACAAGACTAAATGGGAGAGGACTCTTTCCTTGAAGATAGCTCATATGCAGTAGTCAAGATACAATGTTGATGGAAAAGGCAGAGAGGTGAAGATCCAGGCCATTAATTCTGACAGATGACAGCAGAAACAAATGTGTCTCACTCTTGCCCTACTATTTACTCAAGCAGAAAACAAAACAATAGAGATGGGAAAAGATCTGAAAGAGCTGTCACAGAACAAGTGCACCATGCCAATAATTTGAAGGATTAAGGACCCCAAGCTGTATGTCCTGACACAATAGCTAGGGCCATCCTGTTCACTGGGTTCATGGATTAGAGGGATGTTTCATATGATTCTGGTTTTCTTTTCAACTCTAGTTGAACAAACATAGCCTGTGTGCTTGCAAATCCCTTGTTGGCAATGCAAAAGGTCAATACAATTTCCCTTTCACTACACTCTATGATTTTGCCTTTGGAAAATGTTGCAGTTGCTCTGTCTGGATGCCTTTACAGAATCAGCATGACTTTGTGTCTGGTTTAAATAGTGTGATGAAGAATGGTGGGAAGCTGAGAGGAGAGGCCTTGAGTCAGTATACCTGCATGGAGTCAGAGACACTGGGAGACTGACCTGAGACACACTTGATTTGCTTGTTTAAGCTGCTGTCTTATGAAGTAGGGTAGTTCAACATTGAAGTGAACTTTTGTTCAGGCTATGGTTGTGGATATGGCAGGATTTGGGATCAGTGATGTCACAGATTTTATTTTAAAGACTTCTCTCTTTCACAAATAAAAAGATGGTCTTGCTTTAGTACTGTGGAAGGTTTATCTGGGTTTGAGTCAAGCAGGAATTTTTCTTCATCTCACATCACTGCCAGCAGGCTGTTAAGAAGTTATCCCATCCAGTTCCTGTGTCACCTCAGGCAGGGCAATGCCATTCCAGCACTAAATACATGCTTCCTTTAACATATTCTAGAGGCACAGTTTAGGAATTTCATTGTCAATGTGATAAATTCTCATCATTAGGAAAGATGATCACAGATGTCCCACAAACTTCAGTAAGTTAGGAGTATTTGTGCCCATGTACTCATGACCTACGAATATTTGTCATTAAGTATCTGAAAAGTTACATGGTTTGTGGGAGCACAGAAAAATTTCAAGAGAGGTATCACAGCTCCTGGGAGCAGCATGTGGACTCAAATATTCCCTGTCTAGCGAAGGGCCACTTCTCTTTTAAACTAACAGCTCAAAATTTCCATGGGAGGGGATGGGGGTGGGGAGCAAATGTGCAGTATAGCCAAAGTCTTCCTACTAAGAAGAATTCTGATATATGTTTGAGTGCTTTTTGACTGTGTTGCCCCATAATCCATTTATCTCTGTTCTCTCATACCAGTTATTTAGCCATTACATTTATCTTGTTTCAGTGAGGGTACTTAGATTAGCATTAAAATTCCAATGCACCTGGGTAATGTCTCAGGGTTGTAAGTGTGATGCAGTCTTTGTATGTGCACAGAGGACAAACCCTTTAAAGAGAGGAATGCCTGTCAATTGATGTTACTGTGAAGGCTATTAGTTGCTCTTAAGGGCCTCTACCTGAAGTATCAGCACTGTTAGTTTCCTCCTTGTACTTGTCCTTGAGAGACACTGTTCAAGAGAAAAACAGAGTTCAGTCCTTGCTCTTTGGGCAGTTTGCTGAGGATGCAGTAGCAGTGGGGGATATTCATTCATTCATTCATTCATTCATTCAGTCTGAGATGTCTCTGCATTAGATTCAAAGCAGTAACTGATAAAAAATTTGCTCCCTCTGGTAACATAGCTCTTTGCAAGAAGGCTTGAGTTCTCTTCCTAATGAAACCATTGGCCCTGCTGCACCCTTTAAGCTCTCATGTTCACGTGTCATCTTTGACTGCTGTTATTAGTTTGGCTGCTAGTAAGATAACAGTCCATTACATGCCTTTTTAAATACAGCTGGGACACAAGCAGGAAGACAGACTTCCTGCTTTTGAGAGGAGCAGGAAGATGGGGCATTTCAGGAGACAAATGTTTGATATTTACAAAATGCATAGCAGATGGGCAGCTGTAAAGTGACCTGCTAACAGCAGTGAGGTACAAAGTCCTCTCCCGTTACAGAGGAAATGCTGGTTTCTCACAGACAGCCCAAGTAAGGTTTGAAGGGTTTTTATCTCCATCAGCTACATGGAGCAGGCTTGGGGTTTGAGCATATTTTGAAAAATATCGGCTTTTATATAAGTGAATTTTCAGAAAAGCTCAACAGCTATTGAAGATTGACTCATGTATGTCAATGTGCTGTCACTTAAAATCATAATTTCTTCATGGTTTGACTTGCAATTACCTGCTGCTTTGGGTGGGACTAGTGTGGTGGCCATGCCAGTGCTGAGGTTATATTATAACAGACATGACTGCTCTGTTGCAAGCAGGAAAGGCCTACATTTGTGCATTCCTTGTGATCTCGTCGACTCACTTTTACTGTTCCACAGTGTTCACAGCAACTGTATGATCTTTTTAAGGATAATGGGAGTGGTATTTCAACAGTGTGGATAAAAACATATGGTCCAGAACTTCTTGCACTGAGGAGCACTAATGCAGTAGAAGGGCAAAACCAAATCCTGCTGGTGGATTTGCCTGATGGATGAACCTGTCCTGCTAAGCACCTATCTGCCTTCCCTATGTAAAAACCTGGAACAGAATAGCTCTTCTAGATTGGCGGATTGACATTCCTGGGTTCAGAGGTGAATGAGCAAGTCCCCAATCTACTTAAAGGTACTTGAATTGGTTTTTAGAAGCACTGTTTCAGGAGCAGAGACAGGCAAACAATGCTTGCAGACCCTGAACAGAACAAGGTTACAATGTTTAATTGTCTTTCTACCTACCTTGCGCCTGGATTCTGCCTCTTTTGCATGGAGATATACATATATCCTTGCACATATTTGGCATTTCATTAAGTCTCTAAATTAAAAATGAGCATTTCAGCTATTAGGTCAATCCCAGGCCTTGCTTTCAGTTATTCTCACAGATGGCTATTCTTATGATGGGTGCCTGGGGGGGGTTTTCTAAGGAGTGGGAATACCAATGAATTTTTTTTTTTTTCTCCTTGATGCTATTCAGCCTGGGTAATATGAGGTTTTGTGCCTACATGGGTTCAATGGCTTTGGCAGGATGCCACAAATTTTATCACCCCTTCTCTCCTTCTCACCCTTCTCTCTCAAATGAGAGAGAAACACATCTATTTTCTGCCCTAGCTGGATTTCAGATTTGAGATTTCCTGGCTGTCTATTCTGCTCTGAGATGATGGTCACGTTCCTCTCTCCTGGGGATTTCAAGAAGCAGAGGGCTGCTCAGGATCATCACTGCAAACTTCCTGTCCCCATCTGGAAGGCAGATAGCCTGCCTTTTGTATTTATTCATCTCTCTGAAATGAAGGAGGTTTCTCCAGCTGCCCTTGAGAGGTTAGTATGCTTTTAGAGGGAACAAAGTTTGGGGTTAAACTTCCTTTGTGTCTTCTGGCAATTGAAGACAAAACATGTCTGATCTTTTCTCAAACAAAATTACAGATTGATATCTAATTAATTTCTTTTGGCAATTGGTTTTAATGACTTGGTGATATTTTTGATTTATGCATAGTATTTAAGTAAAGACAAACTACATTCTCATGGCTGTCAGTATATTAAAGATAACAAGAACTTCAAAGTTCAAAAAGAAAGAAAACACAATGATAACCTCTGAATATTAAATAAAAATCCACATGAAGTGCCATGATAGCCTGAGAAGGATGAAATTCCCTCTGTGTCCATGGTGTTTCCTCTTTACACAGTGGCAGCACAGTCAGGCCATCTCTGGATTGATACTTGTGTCTTGTCTGCATGCTCTTGAGTCTGGACTGGCTTTCCTTCACTTTTGTGGAGTACCTAAGCTGATCTGGAATTGTGCCCTAAGCATTAATGAAACTAAAATAGTAATATTAATAGTAATATTAATCCAGTGAAAAGCAGGGTGAATGAGACAGGGATTTCCCCTCTCCTTTTTTCCTCTTGACCTTTTTACCCCAGATGGAGCATTTAGTGATTTACCACACTCCTCTTCCTCTTTCTTTCATTTCCTCCTCCCCATTCTTCAATGACTTGTGTTACACACAATCGAGACACCGATGGCTGCATTGAAAGCCCCTTGCTCAGCCGTGTACCCAGCCGCAGCGGTGCACGGCGTCTCCAGCGCTGAGTCCTCAGCCAGTTTCACCACCCCGGGAGCTCACAGCGACCGACACACGCAACAGGTTGGGCAGGGGCCGCCGCGCCCCCCGTTCCCGAGCTGCCAGCCCGGCGGCCGCCGCGCTGCTCCCGCCTTCCTCCGGTTCGGCTTGGGTTCGCTTTCCCGAGAGGGAAGCGAGGCCCTCTTTGCTCCTTGTCCCTGGCAGAGGCTCGCTCCGTGACGGCGCCGAGCGGGTGGTTCCCGCGCCGCCGCTGCTGCCGGGCGGGCAGGGGGCGGT